>APFE030302409.1:16810-34808 GCA_000404065.3 Pinus taeda
CTATCCGCTATAATAACTAACGATGGTTGATATTATAGGGAACTATATGTTTAAAAGATAGCTGCTTATTTATATTGCTTCTTTATGTTATTTATTAAGATATTTACTAAAGCTCTTCTATATATACTTATTATTATTATCTATTATAATTGATATTTATTTTTATTATGATGATTATGTTATTCCCTATTTTAATATTTCATTATATTATTGTTCTATTAATTATATATATCTATAGTTTTAATTACTTACTTTCTATTATAATAAAGGGCTATATCCTTTTTATTTCAATCTTTTTAGATGTTTAATCTTATTATTTATATTATAGAAATTATTAGGATTCTTTTTAACCTAGATATTCCTTCAAGCCTAGGTCTCTAAAGAGCTGCATGTTTAATGGCGAGGGCTGGTCAAGGATTTTTAACATCGCTATTAAGGTTAATTTCGGGGGCGAGCAGGGGGTTCCAATTTTTGCTAATTTCCATACCACCATCCCTATTAAGGTTTTTAGGATGTTTAATGATTTCAATGGCTTCTCTAACCTTACGCTTGAATTGGTTTTCTACCTTGGCAATGACTTTGGTGTCTTCTAAGAAAATATGATGATTAGTTTTACCTACATGCTCAGCTAGGGCAGAGGATCTGGTTCTTTCGTGATGGATGTCTGCACTATGCTCTTTGAGTCTAATCTTGACGGATCTACCAGTTTCTCCGATGTATTGATCCCCACAAGAGCACTTGATGAAATAAACTCCTTTTTGCTGAAGATGCTCTTGGTTGTCCTTAACAGATCTCATTCTTTGTTTAATGGTAGACAAGGGTTTGAAAGCAGTCTTAATATTTTTCTTACTGAGGATTTTAGCTATTTTGTCAGTGACTCCTTGGATGTAAGGAAGGTAGGTATTGGAGGTCGGGGTATCTTTAGTTTTGTTTTTATTGTTATCAGATTTTGATTTTTGAATGGCTTTGTATATGTTTTTATTGTTGTACCCTAGGTTGGCAAAGGTTCTTTTAA
Organism: Pinus taeda; assembly: GCA_000404065.3. Lineage (NCBI taxonomy): Eukaryota > Viridiplantae > Streptophyta > Pinopsida > Pinales > Pinaceae > Pinus > Pinus taeda. Next base: position 17,826 of record APFE030302409.1, read on the forward strand.
GGTAAGAGATTTCTTCATCGGTATGGTTACTATCAGAGATTCTATAAGCTCTAGTGAAGAGGGTTTGTAGGACCCCCATTTTTTGGGCAGGGTGGTGATGAGAATCAGCATGAAGGTAGTTATATGTATGGGCTTTCTTCCTAAAAACTCTGTGACCAATTGAACCATCCTTCTTTCTAATGAGGAGAATGTCCAAGAACGGAATGCAATTGTTTTCTTCCACTTCCATGGTGAATTTGATGTCTTCAGACAGGCTATTGAGATGGTCTAGGAATTTGCTTAGCTCCTTCTCGCCATGAGGCTAATTGACACTGGTGTCATCCACAAACCTAACCCAGGACTTAGGTTTTAATGGATATGAATCCAGTGCCTTCTTCTCGAATTTTTCCATGAAAAGGTTTGCCACGATAGGTGATAGAGGTGATCCCATAGCAACACCTGAATTTTGTTCAAATATTTCGCCTTGGAAGGAGAAGAAGGTTGAGCGAAGACAGATTTCGGCTAAATTTCCGGTCTGGGGATCTGCTACATCTTTAACCACCTGAATAGCTTCATCTAGGGGAATTTTGGTTAAGAGCTGGACTACGTCAAAACTTACGATTTTATCTCCTGGTTCTAGCTTGGTGTTTTTAATGTGGTTTACAAATTGATTGGAGTCTTTAATGTAAGAGCTTGTCTTGCCTACTAGCGGGGATAGAATGCTGGCGACGTATTTGGCTAGCTCATAAGTGGGAGACCCTATGGTGTTCACTATGGGTCTAAGGGGGACATCTTTTTTATGAATTTTAGGGGCACCATAGATCCTAGGGGTGATTTCATAGCTAGGGGTTAATCTCTTTTTTGTTTTATCATCAAGGCTGGTTTCTTTAATGGCTTTCTTTACGAGGTTGGAGATTTTGGATATGGGGTTTTTGTCAAGCTTTTTGTAGCTACCACTATTGTAAAGGTGGTCTTTCATTTTGTTAATATAATCTTCATGATCCATAACGACAGTGGTGCCTCCTTTGTTGGCTTTTAAAATGACAATGTCCTTATTATTTCTAAGACTATTTAGGGCTTTAAGCTGCTCAGGGCTTAGGTTTCTTCTGGGGGGTTTGGCTTTTCTAAGGATAACAGCGACCTCTTGCCTGATGAGCTCTTTGTCATCATCATTTAGCGTCTTAATACCATCTTCAAGGTTGCAAATGATTTCTTCATTGGGGATTTTATTGGGGGCAACTGCAAAGTTTAGACCTTTGTTTAGGACATCTGCTTCTTCTTTCTTCAGTTCATAAGAAGATATGTTTACTACTTTTATATTATTCACGCTACTGTTCATAAGGTTATTATCAATATTAACACTATCTGCGTTATTATTGTTCGTAAGGTTATTATCAATATTAACACTATGTGCGCTATTATTGTGAAAAGTTTTATTCCACCTGCTCTCTATACTTATGCTATCAATATTATTACTAGTAAAAGGCTTATTCATCAATGATTTATTAAGTTTGGTATTGGATTCGCACCTGAGACTCCGGGTGCTCTCCCAGCTACCTGTTCTCCCTTCCGCCGTGCCCATATCCTCATCGTTCCAGCTACCTGCTCTCACTTCCGTCGTGACCATATCCTCATTGTTTCCGCTACCTGTTCTTACTTCCGCATTGACCATATCATTATCGTTCCAGCGTTTTGAGTTATTGTTTTCCGCTTGGGTAATGTCTGCAATGGAGTTAACGGAGCGTTTTGAATTATCGATTTCCGCTGGGGTGTCTGCAACTTCAACGGAGTCAATCAACTGTTGTACAATATTACTGCTTCCCTCATTTCCCCGGTCATCATCAGTCCTACGTGAAGGAGATCTGCTGTGTGGAGTTGCACGCTGTCTTGCCGGGGCTATCTGGGACTGCGTGTTCTGCGTGGAGGCTGAAACTGTTCCAGCTTTTCGTGTCCGTTTTTTTGCTTTTCTTTGTGTATTAGCTGCGTACCCCAATCTGCATATGTTTTGTTTGGACATATAAAGCTTATCTGCGTGTTAACCCAATCTGTTTGAGGAGCAGCGTTGTGGTTTTCTTCTTCCAATCTCTCACGCCTTTCCATGTTATTCAACTTGCTGCGGTGTTTAGACTCGGAATTTTCCTTCATTCTGCTGGCTTTCAGTGCAGCGGATGCATCAATTACCTTCCATAGGTCCTGCTCTATTGTTGTTGCTAGCTTTAGGTGGGCTCTGAATGCAGTTGAGGATAATCTAGCCAAGGCGGTCCTGGTTTTTCGAATTTCAAGGCGCACCAGAGTTTTGCTGAATCGCTCGAATACTCTGTGATATTTTTGGTTATGAAGTCTGTGCTTAATGTATGCAAAGTTTGGGGTAAGATTCGAGTCTCTGCATTGCTTCAGAAATTGAAGATCTGCTTCTTTTCTCCTTATTTTCACCCTAGTTTTCTCGAGATTACGGATCTCTTTCCAAGTCTCCCCTCCATGCAGGGTAACTATTTTAGATTGCAGATTACTGTGGTGTGATTTCTGAATGGAGTTCGGATTATCCACAGTGTTCATGTTTTGTGGTCGACGTTTCGAGTCTGCAACTAGACTCATCATCAGGACAAATTTTGTGAGGAGAAAAGAAGTAAAATGGTAGGTATAAATATGAAAAAGGCAGGATGCGAAGACAAATGGCCGACTCTTTTTTATGTTCATTAATAATTTAATTATTTTTTATTGTCATTTAAGTTATTTGAATATAGCTTAATCCTTAAATAGTTATTTCTAATTTTTGTATTAAATATTAGTGTTAATAATTTGTTTTATTTTATCATTATGAATTCTGAATTTATTATTAAATTATTGATTATTAATTGTTATTTATGCTTAGTACTATATTAATTATTTGTTTATGCTTATTAATTATTTGTTTATGTTTATTTATTATTATTAAATTATTCCTTTCTAATTAATTTTTGTTTTATGTTAGCATTTTTGATAATTATGCCGCTGTCCATAATTGTTCTAAATGGAACTTTATTAGCATTATTTTTTGCCTACTTATAAATTAATGCTTTAATTGTTGTTATTAATACCTATTAGATTATTCTAGTTTATTAATGCTAGAATTATTTTTATTGCTATTTAAAATTAATTGTTTTTTGTGTTTATTTAATAATGGTTATTATTTATATTGTTTCTTTATGTTATTTACTAAGATATATATTAAAGATCTTCTATATATCCTTATTATTATTATCTATTATAATTTATATTTATTTTTATTATGACATCGCTTAATGGTCTATTCTTATTTTAATATTCATATATTCGCCTCTATTATTTTATATAGCTATAGATATAATTAGCTACTTATATTATAATAAAGGGTTATATCTTATTTATTTCAATCTTGTTAGATGCTTAATCTTATTATTTATATTATAGAAATTATTAGGATTCTTTTTATCCTAGATATTATTTTAATTTTAAGCTTAGGTGTCTAAAGAGCAGCAGGATTAATGTTAAAATGCGAGGGCAGGTCAAGGATTTTTAACATCGCTATTAAGGTTAATTTCGGGGGTGAGCAGGGGGTTCCAATTTTTGCTAATCTCCATACCGCCATCCCTATTAAGGTTTTTTGGATGTTTAATGATTTCAATGGCTTCTCTAACCTTACGTTTGAATTGGTTTTCTACCTTGGCAATGACTTTGGTGTCTTCTAAGAAAATATGATGTTTAGTTTTACCTACATGCTCAGCTAGGGCTGAGGATTTGGTTCTTTCATGACGGATGTCTGCACTATGCTCTTTGAGTCTAATCTTGACAGATCTACCAGTTTCTCCGATGTATTGATCCCCACAAGAACACTTGATGAGATAAACTCCTTTTTGTTGAAGATGCTCTTGGTTGTCCTTAACAGATCTCATTCTTTGTTTTATGGTAGACAGGGGTTTCAAAGTAGTCTTAATATTTTTCTTACTGAGGATTTTAGCTATTTTGTCAGTGACTCCTTGGATGTAAGGAAGGTAGGTATTGGAGGTAGGGGTATCTTTAGTTTTGTTTTTATTGTTATCAGATTTAGCTTTTTGAATGGCTTTGTATATGTTTTTATTGTTGTACCCTAGGTTGGTAAAGGTTCTTTTAAGGTAAGAGATTTCTTCATCGGTATGCTTACTATCAGAGATTCTATAAGCTCTAGTGAAGAGGGTTTGTAGGACCCCCATTTTTTGGGCAGGGTGGTGATGAGAATCGGCATGAAGGTAGTTATCTGTATGGGCTTTCTTCCTAAAAACTTTGTGACCAATGGAACCATCCTTATTTCTAATGAGGAGAATGTCCAAGAACGGAATGCAATTGTTTTCTTCCACTTCCATGGTGAATTTGATGTCTTCAGACAGGCTATTGAGATGGTCTAGGAATTTGCTTAGCTCCTTCTCGCCATGAGGCTAATTGACACTGGTGTCATCCACAAACCTAACCCAGGACTTAGGTTTTAATGGATATGAATCCAGTGCCTTCTTCTCGAATTTTTCCATGAAAAGGTTTGCCACGATAGGTGATAGAGGTGATCCCATAGCAACACCTGAATTTTGTTCAAATATTTCGCCTTGGAAGGAGAAGAAGGTTGAGCGAAGACAGATTTCGGCTAAATTTCCGGTCTGGGGATCTGCTACATCTTTAACCACCTGAATAGCTTCATCTAGGGGAATTTTGGTTAAGAGCTGGACTACGTCAAAACTTACGATTTTATCTCCTGGTTCTAGCTTGGTGTTTTTAATGTGGTTTACAAATTGATTGGAGTCTTTAATGTAAGAGCTTGTCTTGCCTACTAGCGGGGATAGAATGCTGGCGACGTATTTGGCTAGCTCATAAGTGGGAGACCCTATGGTGTTCACTATGGGTCTAAGGGGGACATCTTTTTTATGAATTTTAGGGGCACCATAGATCCTAGGGGTGATTTCATAGCTAGGGGTTAATCTCTTTTTTGTTTTATCATCAAGGCTGGTTTCTTTAATGGCTTTCTTTACGAGGTTGGAGATTTTGGATATGGGGTTTTTGTCAAGCTTTTTGTAGCTACCACTATTGTAAAGGTGGTCTTTCATTTTGTTAATATAATCTTCATGATCCATAACGACAGTGGTGCCTCCTTTGTTGGCTTTTAAAATGACAATGTCCTTATTATTTCTAAGACTATTTAGGGCTTTAAGCTGCTCAGGGCTTAGGTTTCTTCTGGGGGGTTTGGCTTTTCTAAGGATAACAGCGACCTCTTGCCTGATGAGCTCTTTGTCATCATCATTTAGCGTCTTAATACCATCTTCAAGGTTGCAAATGATTTCTTCATTGGGGATTTTATTGGGGGCAACTGCAAAGTTTAGACCTTTGTTTAGGACATCTGCTTCTTCTTTCTTCAGTTCATAAGAAGATATGTTTACTACTTTTATATTATTCACGCTACTGTTCATAAGGTTATTATCAATATTAACACTATCTGCGTTATTATTGTTCGTAAGGTTATTATCAATATTAACACTATGTGCGCTATTATTGTGAAAAGTTTTATTCCACCTGCTCTCTATACTTATGCTATCAATATTATTACTAGTAAAAGGCTTATTCATCAATGATTTATTAAGTTTGGTATTGGATTCGCACCTGAGACTCCGGGTGCTCTCCCAGCTACCTGTTCTCCCTTCCGCCGTGCCCATATCCTCATCGTTCCAGCTACCTGCTCTCACTTCCGTCGTGACCATATCCTCATTGTTTCCGCTACCTGTTCTTACTTCCGCATTGACCATATCATTATCGTTCCAGCGTTTTGAGTTATTGTTTTCCGCTTGGGTAATGTCTGCAATGGAGTTAACGGAGCGTTTTGAATTATCGATTTCCGCTGGGGTGTCTGCAACTTCAACGGAGTCAATCAACTGTTGTACAATATTACTGCTTCCCTCATTTCCCCGGTCATCATCAGTCCTACGTGAAGGAGATCTGCTGTGTGGAGTTGCACGCTGTCTTGCCGGGGCTATCTGGGACTGCGTGTTCTGCGTGGAGGCTGAAACTGTTCCAGCTTTTCGTGTCCGTTTTTTTGCTTTTCTTTGTGTATTAGCTGCGTACCCCAATCTGCATATGTTTTGTTTGGACATATAAAGCTTATCTGCGTGTTAACCCAATCTGTTTGAGGAGCAGCGTTGTGGTTTTCTTCTTCCAATCTCTCACGCCTTTCCATGTTATTCAACTTGCTGCGGTGTTTAGACTCGGAATTTTCCTTCATTCTGCTGGCTTTCAGTGCAGCGGATGCATCAATTACCTTCCATAGGTCCTGCTCTATTGTTGTTGCTAGCTTTAGGTGGGCTCTGAATGCAGTTGAGGATAATCTAGCCAAGGCGGTCCTGGTTTTTCGAATTTCAAGGCGCACCAGAGTTTTGCTGAATCGCTCGAATACTCTGTGATATTTTTGGTTATGAAGTCTGTGCTTAATGTATGCAAAGTTTGGGGTAAGATTCGAGTCTCTGCATTGCTTCAGAAATTGAAGATCTGCTTCTTTTCTCCTTATTTTCACCCTAGTTTTCTCGAGATTACGGATCTCTTTCCAAGTCTCCCCTCCATGCAGGGTAACTATTTTAGATTGCAGATTACTGTGGTGTGATTTCTGAATGGAGTTCGGATTATCCACAGTGTTCATGTTTTGTGGTCGACGTTTCGAGTCTGCAACTAGACTCATCATCAGGACAAATTTTGTGAGGAGAAAAGAAGTAAAATGGTAGGTATAAATATGAAAAAGGCAGGATGCGAAGACAAATGGCCGACTCTTTTTTATGTTCATTAATAATTTAATTATTTTTTATTGTCATTTAAGTTATTTGAATATAGCTTAATCCTTAAATAGTTATTTCTAATTTTTGTATTAAATATTAGTGTTAATAATTTGTTTTATTTTATCATTATGAATTCTGAATTTATTATTAAATTATTGATTATTAATTGTTATTTATGCTTAGTACTATATTAATTATTTGTTTATGCTTATTAATTATTTGTTTATGTTTATTTATTATTATTAAATTATTCCTTTCTAATTAATTTTTGTTTTATGTTAGCATTTTTGATAATTATGCCGCTGTCCATAATTGTTCTAAATGGAACTTTATTAGCATTATTTTTTGCCTACTTATAAATTAATGCTTTAATTGTTGTTATTAATACCTATTAGATTATTCTAGTTTATTAATGCTAGAATTATTTTTATTGCTATTTAAAATTAATTGTTTTTTGTGTTTATTTAATAATGGTTATTATTTATATTGTTTCTTTATGTTATTTACTAAGATATATATTAAAGATCTTCTATATATCCTTATTATTATTATCTATTATATTTATATTTATTTTTATTATGGATGATTATGTTATTCTTATTTAATATTCATATTATTATTGCCTCTATTATTTTTTATATCTATAATTAGCTACTTTCTATTATAATAAAGGGTTATATCCTTTTTATTTCAATCTTTTTAGATGTTTAATCTTATTATTTATATTATAGAAATTATTAGGATTCTTTTTATCCTAGATATTCTTTTAAGCCTAGGTCTCTAAAAGAGCAGTATGTTTAATGCTAATATGCGAGGGCAGGTCAAGGATTTTTAACATCGCTATTAAGGTTAATTTCGGGGGTGAGCAGGGGGTTCCAATTTTTGCTAATTTCCATACCACCATCCCTATTAAGGTTTTTAGGATGTTTAATGATTTCAATGGCTTCTCTAACCTTACGTTTGAATTGGTTTTCTACCTTGGCAATGACTTTGGTGTCTTCTAAGCAAATATGATGTTTAGTTTTACCTACATGCTTAGCTAGGGCTGAGGATCTGGTTCTTTCGTGACGGATGTCTGCACTATGCTCTTTGAGTCTAATCTTGACGGATCTACCAGTTTCTCCGATGTATTGATCCCCACAAGAACACTTGATGAGATAAACTCCTTTTTGCTGAAGATGCTCTTGGTTGTCCTTAACAGATCTCATTCTTTGCTTAATGGTAGACAGGGGTTTGAAAGCAGTCTTAATATTTTTCTTACTGAGGATTTTAGCTATTTTGTCAGTGACTCCTTGGATGTAAGGAAGGTAGGTATTGGAGGTAGGGGTATCTTTAGTTTTGTTTTTATTGTTATCAGATTCTGCTTTTTGAATGGCTTTGTATATGTTTTTATTGTTGTACCCTAGGTTGGCAAAGGTTCTTTTAAGGTAAGAGATTTCTTCATCGGTATGGTTACTATCAGAGATTCTATAAGCTCTAGTGAAGAGGGTTTGTAGGACCCCCATTTTTTGGGCAGGGTGGTGATGAGAATCGGCATGAAGGTAGTTATCTGTATGGGCTTTCTTCCTAAAAACTTTGTGACCAATGGAACCATCCTTATTTCTAATGAGGAGAATGTCCAAGAATGGAATGCAATTGTTTTCTTCCACTTCCATGGTGAATTTGATGTCTTCAGACAGGCTATTGAGAGGGTCTAGGAATTTGCTTAGCTCCTTCTCGCCATGAGGCCAATTGACACTGGTGTCATCCACAAACCTAACCCAGGACTTAGGTTTTAATGGATATGAATCCAGTGCCTTCTTCTCGAATTTTTCCATGAAAAGGTTTGCCACGATAGGTGATAGAGGTGATCCCATAGCAACACCTGAAGTTTGTTCAAATATTTCGCCTTGGAAGGAGAAGAAGGTTGAGCGAAGACAGATTTCGGCTAAATTTGCGGTCTGGGGATCTGCTACATCTTTAACCACCTGAATAACTTCATCTAGGGGAATTTTGGTGAAGAGCTGGACTACGTCAAAACTTACGATTTTATCTCCTAGTTCTAGCTTGGTGTTTTTAATGTGGTTTACAAATTGATTGGAGTCTTTAATGTAAGAGCTCGTCTTGCCTACTAGCGGGGATAGAATGCTGGCAACGTATTTGGCTAGCTCATAAGTGGGAGACCCTATGGTGTTCACTATGGTTCTAAGGGGGACATCTTTTTTATGAATTTTACGGGCACCATAGATCCTGGGGGTGATTTCATAGCTAGGGGTTAATCTCTTTTTTCTTTTATCATCAAGGCTGGTTTCTTTAATGGCTTTCTTTACGAGGTTGGAGATTTTGGATATGGTGTTTTTGTCAAGCTTTTTGTAGCTACCACTATTGTAAAGGTGGTATTTCATTTTGTTAATATAATCTTCATGATCCATAATGACAGTGGCGCCTCCTTTGTCGGCTTTTAAAATGACAATGTCCTTATTATTTCTAAGATTATTTAGGGCTTTAAGCTGCTCAGGGCTTAGGTTTCTTCTGGGGGGTTTGGCTTTTCTAAGGATAACAGTGACCTCTTGCCTTATGAGCTCTTTGTCATCATCATTTAGCGTCTTAATACCATCTTCAAGGTTGCGAATGATTTCTTCATTGGGGATTTTATTGGGGGCAACTGCAAAGTTTAGACCTTTGTTTAGGACATCTGCTTCTTCTTTCTTCAGTTCATAAGAAGATATGTTTACTACTTTTTTATTATTCACGCTACTGTTCATAAGGTTATTATCAATATTAACACTATCTGCGCTATTATTGTTCGTAAGGTTATTATCAATATTAACACTATGTGCGCTATTATTGTGAAAAGTTTTTATTCCACCTGCTCTCTATACTTATACTATCAATATTATTACTAGTAAAAGGCTTATTCATCAATGATTTATTAAGTTTGGTATTGGATTCGTACCTGAGACTCCGGGCGCTCTCCCAGCTACCTGTTCTCCCTTCCGCCGTGCCCATATCCTCATCGTTCCAGCTACCTACTCTCACTTCCGTCGTGACCATATCCTCATTGTTTCCGCTACCTGTTCTTACTTCCGCATTGACCATATCATTATCGTTCCAGCATTTTGAGTTATTGTTTTCCGCTTGGGTAATGTCTGCAATGGAGTTAACGGAGCGTTTTGAATTATCGATTTCCGCTGGGGTGTCTGCAACTTCAACGGAGTCAATCAACTGTTGTACAATATTACTGCTTCCCTCATTTCCCCGGTCATCATCAGTCCTACGCGAAGGAGATCTGCTGTGTGGAGTTGCACGCTGTCTTGCCGGGGCTATCTGGGACTGCGTGTTCTGCGTGGAGGCTGAAACTGTTCCAGTTTTTCGTTGTCCGTTTTTTTGCTTTTCTTTGTGTATTAGCTGCGTACCCGAATCTGCATATGTTTTGTTTGGACATAGAAAGCTTATCTGCGTGTTAACCCAATCTGTTTGAGGAGCAGCGTTGTGGTTTTCTTCTTCCAATCTCTCACGCCTTTCCATGTTATTCAGCTTGCTGCGGTGTTTAGACTCGGCATTTTCCTTCATTCTGCTGGCTTTCAGTGCAGCGGATGCATCAATTACCTTCCATAGGTCCTGCTCTATTGTTGTTGCTAGCTTCAGGTGGGCTCTGAATGCAGTTGAGGATAATCTAGCCAAGGCGGTCCTGGTTTTTCGAATTTCAAGGCGCACCAGAGTTTTGCTGAATCGCTCGAATACTCTGTGATATTTTTGGTTATGAAGTCTGTGCTTAATGTATGCAAAGTTTGGGGTAAGATTCGAGTCTCTGCATTGCTTCAGAAATTGAAGATCTGCTTCTTTTCTCCTTATTTTCACCCTAGTTTTCTCGAGATTACGGATCTCTTTCCAAGTCTCCCCTCCGTGCAGGGTAACTATTTTAGATTGCAGATTACTGTGGTGTGATTTCTGAATGGAGTTCGGATTATCCACAGTGTTCATGTTTTGTGGTCGACGTTTCGAGTCTGCAACTAGACTCATCATCAGGACAAATTTTGTGAGGAGAAAAGAAGTAAAATGGTAGGTATAAATATGAAAAAGGCAGGATGCGAAGACAAATGGCCGACTCTTTTTTATGTTCATTAATAATTTAATTATTTTTTATTGTCATTTAAGTTATTTGAATATAGCTTAATCCTTAAATAGTTATTTCTAATTTTTGTATTAAATATTAGTGTTAATAATTTGTTTTATTTTATCATTATGAATTCTGAATTTATTATTAAATTATTGATTATTAATTGTTATTTATGCTTAGTACTATATTAATTATTTGTTTATGCTTATTAATTATTTGTTTATGTTTATTTATTATTATTAAATTATTCCTTTCTAATTAATTTTTGTTTTATGTTAGCATTTTTGATAATTATGCCGCTGTCCATAATTGTTCTAAATGGAACTTTATTAGCATTATTTTTTGCCTACTTATAAATTAATGCTTTAATTGTTGTTATTAATACCTATTAGATTATTCTAGTTTATTAATGCTAGAATTATTTTTATTGCTATTTAAAATTAATTGTTTTTTGTGTTTATTTAATAATGGTTATTATTTATATTGTTTCTTTATGTTATTTACTAAGATATATATTAAAGATCTTCTATATATCCTTATTATTATTATCTATTATAATTGATATTTATTTTTATTATGATGATTATGTTATTCTTATTTTAATATTTATATTATTATTGCCTCTATTATTTTTATATATCTATAGATATAATTAGCTACTTATATTATAATAAAGGGTTATATCTTATTTATTTCAATCTTGTTAGATGCTTAATCTTATTATTTATATTATAGAAATTATTAGGATTCTTTTTATCCTAGATATTATTTTAATTTTAAGCTTAGGTGTCTAAAGAGCAGCAGGATTAAAGTTAAAATGCGACGGCAGGTCAAGGATTTTTAACATCGCTATTAAGGTTAATTTCGGGGGCGAGCAGGGGGTTCCAATTTTTGCTAATCTCCATACTGCCATCCCTATTAAGGTTTTTTTGGATGTTTAATGATTTCAATGGCTTCTCTAACCTTACGATTGAATTGGTTTTCTACCTTGGCAATGACTTGTGGTTTTCTTCTTCCAATCTCTCACACCTTTCCATGTTATTCAGCTTGCTGCGGTGTTTAGACTCGGCATTTTCCTTCATTCTGCTGGCTTTCAGTGCAGCGGATGCATCAATTACCTTCCATAGGTCCTGCTCTATTGTTGTTGCTAGCTTCAGGTGGGCTCTGAATGCAGTTGAGGATAATCTAGCCAAGGCGGTCCTGGTTTTTCGAATTTCAAGGCGCACCAGAGTTTTGCTGAATCGCTCGAATACTCTGTGATATTTTTGGTTATGAAGTTTGTGCTTAATGTATGCAAAGTTTGGGGTAAGATTCGAGTCTCTGCATTGCTTCAGAAATTGAAGATCTGCTTCTTTTCTCCTTATTTTCACCCTAGTTTTCTCGAGATTACGGATCTCTTTCCAAGTCTCCCCTCCGTGCAGGGTAACTATTTTAGATTGCAGATTACTGTGGTGTGATTTCTGAATGGAGTTCAGATTATCCACAGTGTTCATGTTTTGTGGTCGACGTTTCGGGTCTGCAACTAGACTCATCATCAGGACAAATTTTGTGAGGAGAAAAGAAGTAAAATGGTAGGTATAAATATGAAAAAGGCAGGATGTGAAGACAAATGGCCGACTCTTTTTTATGTTCATTAATAATTTAATTATTTTTTATTGTCATTTAAGTTATTTGAATATAGCTTAATCCTTAAATAGTTATTTCTAATTTTTGTATTAAATATTAGTGTTAATAATTTGTTTTATTTTATCATTATGAATTCTGAATTTATTATTAAATTATTGATTATTAATTGTTATTTATGCTTAGTACTATATTAATTATTTGTTTATGCTTATTAATTTTTGTTTATGTTTATTTATTATTATTAAATTATTCCTTTCTAATTAATTTTTGTTTTATGTTAGCATTTTTGATAATTATGCCGCTGTCCATAATTGTTCTAAATGGAACTTTATTAGCATTATTTTTTGCCTACTTATAAATTAATGCTTTAATTGTTGTTATTAATACCTATTAGATCATTCTAGTTTATTAATGCTAGAATTATTTTTATTGCTATTTAAAATTAATTGTTTTTTGTGTTTATTTAATAATGGTTATTATTTATATTGTTTCTTTATGTTATTTACTAAGATATATATTAAAGATCTTCTATATATCCTTATTATTATTATCTATTTTATAATGTTATATTTATTTTTATTATGATGATATATGTTATTCTTATTTTAATATTCATTCATTATACTATGCTTGCTATTATTTTTATATATCTAATAGATATAATTAGCTATCTTATATTGATAATAAAGGGTTCTAGTCTTATTTATTTTCAATTTTGTTCTAGATGCTTTAATCTTATTTATTTATATTATATTTGAAATTATTAGGATTCCTTTTATCCTAGATATTATTTTAATTTTAAGCTTAGGTGTCTAAAGAGCAGTAGGATTAATGTTAAAATGCGAGGGCAGGTCAAGGATTTTTAACATCGCTATTAAGGTTATTTTCGGGGGTGAGCAGGGGGTTCCAATTTTTGCTAATCTCCATACCACCATCCCTATTAAGGTTTTTTGGATGTTTAATGATTTCAATGGCTTCTCTAACCTTACGTTTGAATTGGTTTTCTACCTTGGCAATGACTTTGGTGTCTTCTAAGCAAATATGATGTTCAGTTTTACCTACATGCTCAGCTAGGGCTGAGGATTCGGTTCTTTCGTGACGGATGTCTGCACTATGCTCTTTGAGTCTAATCTTGACAGATCTACCAGTTTCTCCGATGTATTGATCCCCACAAGAACACTTGATGAGATAAACTCCTTTTTGTTGAAGATGCTCTTGGTTGTCCTTAACAGATCTCATTCTTTGTTTTATGGTAGACAGGGGTTTGAAAGCAGTCTTAATATTTTTCTTACTGAGGATTTTAGCTATTTTGTCAGTGACTCCTTGGATGTAAGGAAGGTAGGTATTGGAGGTAGGGGTATCTTTAGTTTTGTTTTTATTGTTATCAGATTTAGCTTTTTGAATGGCTTTGTATATGTTTTTATTGTTGTACCCTAGGTTGGTAAAGGTTCTTTTAAGGTAAGATATTTCTTCATCGGTATGCTTACTATCAGAGATTCTATAAGCTCTAGTGAAGAGGGTTTGTAGGACCCCCATTTTTTGGGCAGGGTGGTGATGAGAATCGGCATGAAGGTAGTTATCTGTATGGGCTTTCTTCCTAAAAACTTTGTGACCAATGGAACCATCCTTATTTCTAATGAGGAGAATGTCCAAGAATGGAATGCAATTGTTTTCTTCCACTTCCATGGTGAATTTGATGTCTTCAGACAGGCTATTGAGAGGGTCTAGGAATTTGCTTAGCTCCTTCTCGCCATGAGGCCAATTGACACTGGTGTCATCCACAAACCTAACCCAGGACTTAGGTTTTAATGGATATGAATCCAGTGCCTTCTTCTCGAATTTTTCCATGAAAAGGTTTGCCACGATAGGTGATAGAGGTGATCCCATAGCAACACCTGAAGTTTGTTCAAATATTTCGCCTTGGAAGGAGAAGAAGGTTGAGCGAAGACAGATTTCGGCTAAATTTGCGGTCTGGGGATCTGCTACATCTTTAACCACCTGAATAACTTCATCTAGGGGAATTTTGGTGAAGAGCTGGACTACGTCAAAACTTACGATTTTATCTCCTAGTTCTAGCTTGGTGTTTTTAATGTGGTTTACAAATTGATTGGAGTCTTTAATGTAAGAGCTCGTCTTGCCTACTAGCGGGGATAGAATGCTGGCAACGTATTTGGCTAGCTCATAAGTGGGAGACCCTATGGTGTTCACTATGGTTCTAAGGGGGACATCTTTTTTATGAATTTTACGGGCACCATAGATCCTGGGGGTGATTTCATAGCTAGGGGTTAATCTCTTTTTTCTTTTATCATCAAGGCTGGTTTCTTTAATGGCTTTCTTTACGAGGTTGGAGATTTTGGATATGGTGTTTTTGTCAAGCTTTTTGTAGCTACCACTATTGTAAAGGTGGTATTTCATTTTGTTAATATAATCTTCATGATCCATAATGACAGTGGCGCCTCCTTTGTCGGCTTTTAAAATGACAATGTCCTTATTATTTCTAAGATTATTTAGGGCTTTAAGCTGCTCAGGGCTTAGGTTTCTTCTGGGGGGTTTGGCTTTTCTAAGGATAACAGTGACCTCTTGCCTTATGAGCTCTTTGTCATCATCATTTAGCGTCTTAATACCATCTTCAAGGTTGCGAATGATTTCTTCATTGGGGATTTTATTGGGGGCAACTGCAAAGTTTAGACCTTTGTTTAGGACATCTGCTTCTTCTTTCTTCAGTTCATAAGAAGATATGTTTACTACTTTTTTATTATTCACGCTACTGTTCATAAGGTTATTATCAATATTAACACTATCTGCGCTATTATTGTTCGTAAGGTTATTATCAATATTAACACTATGTGCGCTATTATTGTGAAAAGTTTTTATTCCACCTGCTCTCTATACTTATACTATCAATATTATTACTAGTAAAAGGCTTATTCATCAATGATTTATTAAGTTTGGTATTGGATTCGTACCTGAGACTCCGGGCGCTCTCCCAGCTACCTGTTCTCCCTTCCGCCGTGCCCATATCCTCATCGTTCCAGCTACCTACTCTCACTTCCGTCGTGACCATATCCTCATTGTTTCCGCTACCTGTTCTTACTTCCGCATTGACCATATCATTATCGTTCCAGCATTTTGAGTTATTGTTTTCCGCTTGGGTAATGTCTGCAATGGAGTTAACGGAGCGTTTTGAATTATCGATTTCCGCTGGGGTGTCTGCAACTTCAACGGAGTCAATCAACTGTTGTACAATATTACTGCTTCCCTCATTTCCCCGGTCATCATCAGTCCTACGCGAAGGAGATCTGCTGTGTGGAGTTGCACGCTGTCTTGCCGGGGCTATCTGGGACTACGTGTTCTGCGTGGAGGCTGAAACTGTTCCAGTTTTTCGTTGTCCGTTTTTTTGCTTTTCTTTGTGTATTAGCTGCGTACCCCAATCTGCATATGTTTTGTTTGGACATAGAAAGCTTATCTGCGTGTTAACCCAATCTATTTGAGGAGCAGCGTTGTGGTTTTCTTCTTCCAATCTCTCACGCCTTTCCATGTCATTCAGCTTGCTGCGGTGTTTAGACTCAGCATTTCCCTTCATTCTGCTAGCTTTCAGTGCAGCGGATGCATCAATTACCTTCCATAGGTCCTGCTCTATTGTTGTTGCTAGCTTCAGGTGGGCTCTGAATGCAGTTGAGGATAATCTAGCCAAGGCGGTCCTGGTTTTTCGAATTTCAAGGCGCACCAGAGTTTTGCTGAATCGCTCGAATACTCTGTGATATTTTTGGTTATGAAGTCTGTGCTTAATGTTTGCAAAGTTTGGGGTAAGATTCGAGTCTCTGCATTGCTTCAGAAATTGAAGATCTGCTTCTTTTCTCCTTATTTTCACCCTAGTTTTCTCGAGATTACGGATCTCTTTCCAAGTCTCCCCTCCGTGCAGGGTAACTATTTTAGATTGCAAATTACTGTGGTGTGATTTCTGAATGGAGTTCGGATTATCCACAGTGTTCATGTTTTGTGGTCGACGTTTCGAGTCTGCAACTAGACTCATCATCAGGACAAATTTTGTGAGGAGAAAAGAAGTAAAATGGTAGGTATAAATATGAAAAAGGCAGGATGCGAAGACAAATGGCCGACTCTTTTTTATGTTCATTAATAATTTAATTATTTGTTATTGTCATTTAAGTTATTTGAATATAGCTTAATCCTTAAATAGTTATTTCTAATTTTTGTATTAAATATTAGTGTTAATAATTTGTTTTATTTTATCATTATGAATTCTGAATTTATTATTAAATTATTGATTATTAATTGTTATTTATGCTTAGTACTATATTAATTATTTGTTTATGCTTATTAATTTTTGTTTATGTTTATTTATTATTATTAAATTATTCCTTTCTAATTAATTTTTGTTTTATGTTAGCATTTTTGATAATTATGCCGCTGTCCATAATTGTTCTAAATGGAACTTTATTAGCATTATTTTTTGCCTACTTA
>APFE030302417.1:0-14084 GCA_000404065.3 Pinus taeda
AAATGGTGTAGCTATTCAGACGGTTTTATTATTATGCAATTTCAGAATACAACCTGGGTGACAGAAATGGCTCACCCAATAGAAAATACCCTTGGTAGCAGTACCTCTCAATCGGAGATATATATTTCAGCAAAATCACTAGATGAATGATCCCACATCAACAATGCAACTTATGTTTCTTTGCATTGCTCTGATAGGAACTGCATCACCCTATCTGACTCTCCAGCTCCCAATCTGTCCCACGACAAAATTTCCCAGCACTGCCTCTAGGCCCTGCATCAACCTCTCTAGCCCAATGTTAGCCTCTCTAGCCCAGTGTCAGACTATCTGAGCTTTGTGTTAGCTTCTGAAGCCTCTATGTCTCACACTCTGGCCCTCTCTGGCTTTGTACAGCTCCTAGCTGCCTCTACGTGGCCTCTGGCTGCCTCTGCATGGCCTCTAGATGGATCTGCATCAACCTCTCCTGACATCTGCGTTGATTCTCCCGATTCTAAATCTACCTCTCTGCTATGTATTCATTGCCTCTCATCTGCAACTCAGATTACTCACTCAATTGCCTCATCAAACCCTGCCCCAAAAATTCGAGTTCTTGATCTCTCTCGGTGTGTCCTCCAACTAACCCTCAAGCTTCCTCTTATACTTTTCTCGTTGGTCCATCAACTACTGAGATTTAATCTCTAATCAATGGCTAATATTATATTTGGCTTGATCCATGACTTTTGAACCATTCTAACCCGGTTTTATATTAATACTCATTAATATTTTATTTTTCCTAAGTTTAGACTTAGGAACTTCGTTAAAAATATTAATTGTTTTAATATCTCCAAAACTAGTTAGATTCTTCCCAAACCATATCTATGTCTTGGAGATCTCATCTGATTTATCCTCTACACCAATTGTCGTGGCTAGAATACATCTAATGCTAACCCAAATCAACAGCTTGATCAACTTCGATTTTTTTTAGAGTGGCAGAAAAATTCGATCCTTCCAAATCGATTGATTCCAGAGGCAGAGGAAGAAGCTCAAAATTTTTTTTGGGATTATCTCTAGTTGGACACAGAGGGTTTTACAACAATTCGCTAGTGCAAGATGAACATCGGGGTCGAAGACAGAAGAGCACACACAAAGGAAAATTTTCTGTCAGGGAATTTCTAGTCTCAAGAAGTTTGATTTTCCTTGCAAATTGGCAGTAGTTGTGAGCAGATCTTTTCACTCTAGAAGGGAGTGTGAATAGCAAAGAAATAAATAAGCAAAAGGAAAGAGGGAGTTTTCAATAGTTCATTGAGATGTCCTTTGCAAGGCTTCGTGATCAGGATAGATTGGATGGAACTTCCAACTATGTCATCTGGAAGGCTAGGATGTCCTTCCTTCTAGATGAATATGGCCTGAAATCCTACATTGATAATGCAGTGGCAGTTCCCCAAGGTGTAGATTAGTAGAAATAATATAGGAAGGAGATGGAAAATGCAAAGCAAATGATCCTGGATGGAGTCTGGGATCATATAGTCTCACATATATTTGGCAATGATACTTCCAAACAAAGGTGGGATTCTCTCTCCATGTTATACCAGAGAACCGCAATGAAAAATGTTTCTTGAGGGGAAGTTGAGATGCATATCGATGCAGAAAGGGGAAGGCATAGACCCCTTCCTTACTAAGATTCAAGAGGTCCAAGACCCACTGTCAGTTGTTGGGGCAGCGCCTCAACCCATGGAGCTAGTGATATTGGCACTCAACAATGTCTCAGAGGACTGGCAGGTCTTTGTCCAAAGCATATTGAGCAGAGAAAAGTTACTAGAATGGGACAAGATGTGGGATGAATTGCAGTAGGAGGAATTGAGGTGAGCTCTATTAAAGAGTTCCATCAGTGGCAGTAGCAGTAGTGGATAGAAGATGGTGAAGGAGGAGGAGAATGTGGCCCTCACATCTAAGGGTCCTAGTCAAGGGCAAGGGGAGCGTAGGAATACGAAGGACTTGTCAAAGCTCAAATGCTTCAGATGTGGTGAGCTTGGTCACTACAATACCGAGTGTCCTCTCAGGAAGAAGGAAAAGGAGGAGAAACAGCACCAGTGGCTGCAATAAGATTCCAATTTGGAATACTAGTTGCTACAATAGGATTCCAATTTGGACTACCAGTTGCTGCAATAGGATTCCAATTTGGAATTTTCACAGGTAAAGTATTTGAAACTTTGAAGTAAAATCTAGCATCACGGAATGCCTTTCTAAGATACCTTGAGAACAAAACCTAAGTGGAATCTATAATTCTTAGATGTTTTTCAATTGAATCCATAAAATATTCATGAGAACCAACTTTTAAAATCAATGATTTAGCTCTCTTTTCAATTCTCAAGTCCAATTTAGCAACTTCCCTTTGTTTGAAGAAAAAATTGTCTATTTTTCCAATCCAAGAGGTATCCATGGGTGAACAGATGCAACTACATGACCTCGCAATGTTTAAAACTAGTGCTAATATTAATACATGATCCATTATTTCCCTAGTGTTGATTGATTTTCACAAAGTCATTATCTTGGTATCAAATGCAAAAATAACTACAATTGGAACTGAAAATATAGATGTCACCTTCTCATTGGGTGTTGCTCTCAAATTTACAATGAATGGATAATATGTATCATATAAGGAACTGATAAGCAATGCAAAAGAAAAACAATCCTTTAAAACTTGCCATTTTTCTTCTTCAATTAAAGGTGTTCTATAAATACTATTAGATATTTTTATCCATAGCTTGTCTAATCTCATATTAGTTCTTGATGGCTCAACTCATTCTTTTGACGAAGATCATGAAAGTGATTGAAAACTCAAGGAGCTCCAAGCAACAATGGAATTTAGTATATCTGATTTGGAGTATAAAGAATTTTGGGGCATCGACTAGAGGTTCATTTTGACGAGATCTATTATAAGCAAAGGTCTAGCACTTTATTTATTGTTAATTATGGCTTTTTTAATTTAAAAGAAATGGTGGTCTTTTAATCTTAATTGATGGCCTCAATATTCCATCTTGGAAGACAATGGTAATTTTCAAGCACACCACTACACTAGTCAACACCAAGGTGGCCAAGTACATTACAAAGTATAATTAACAACAAATATGGTGCCATAACTCTATTTACAATAGAGATTGTTTAAGATGTAATTCTAATTGATGCCCCAAAATTGCTTTACCTCAATATAGACAAACTCAATATTTTTGTTGCTTGAAGCTTCCTGAGTTCTTGTTCACTTCCAAACTTTTCACTAGAAAGAAGAATGTGAAGCTAGCAATAGCTAAAATGGGCACAAACAAGTTGGGGATAGAATTTTCTAAGCCTTCTCAAAATATCTTTAACCGAAGAGGAAACATGACAAGTTTTAATGTATTGTGGTTTTATTTCAATGGTTATTAGTTCAACCTATCACATTACTCATTCATTTCACAATTTAAAGCAACGATCCAACAACAAGGTGACAAAAATTGTTTATTTCTAGTTACTGTCATTTCTACATTAATACCAAAATAATGAGTTTAAGCAAATCAATCAACAATAACACAAAAATGGATCTTGCATTGAATTTGGCAATAGTTTTAAATGTTTCCAAATCATACACTACTTTTGTTCTACTATGAATAGCTTTTGGATTGGAAAATGAGACCCTCTCTCTTTTGAAACCAAGTTGCTAAATTGGAACCCAAATTTCACAAGAAAAGTAGACAAGTCAATGGATTTTCAAGAAAGAGCATTGTTTATTTACAACTATTTCTACACCTTTCTACTAATCTTTTAAAGGTTAAGCTAATCCAAGTGGATATTGGTGGCCACCCAAATATTCTAGTTGGACCCCCACCATTGTTTCTTTCAGCTTTTCAATTTCCTTAATTGTAGCACAATTTATTATTTTTGGCAATTTTTCGGGTCTTGAACTTCTGAAGCCATTTTGAGGCCCTAAACGACGTTTTTTTGGGAAAATAGGGACCAACACAGGCTATAAATTGATGTTGGGCACTCGAAAGTTGTATTACTTACATATAACTTTCTAATGAGGTATTGTACACATTAAATAAAGATCTTACAACCCCGAGAAATTAATGTACCAATTTACCCAAACGGGGCCCATAGTTTGGTGCTTCATATCCTAGGGTTAGGTTTCTGGATGTTTAGGGTTTTCCCATTATTTCTCAAAAATAAATAGGCCTTCTAGCCTCATTGTAATACAATTCAAAGGCATGTAACCGCCACATCTCTTCTCAGAGATAAGTTACCATTGCCTGAGCTAGTCTTATTTACATTATGTTTGTAAGCATATTTCAATATTTGATATTAATGAAATCAATTGTTATTTCTACTACATCTCTTATTTATGGTTATATATGTAATTTGTTTCGTTCTTGTTTAAATTTGGATCACAAACCCCATGAATATTTTATAGATGTGATTGCAAACCATCTAAGTGTGCCAAATTCCTCGCATGTTTTCATCTTAAGGCCCTCTTAGCAAGGCTTCACTAGATGTCAATTTTTACTTTCTAGTTTTAGATACTTTAGCTTTAGTATCGTAGCTATCTAAAAAAATTTCTATTGATGAGAAACATGAAGTCCACAATTTTAATTGAAATTTAATACATGGACAAATATCTTAATGAGGCAATAAGTACAAAATGATGAATTTATGGCAACTATTGGATCCTCATGGAAATCATTAGAAACTATGTCTTGTGAATATATTAGCTATCACAAGATGCTAATTAATCAAGTTCTTTAAGGCAATTACAAAATCTCCTAAGATGTTTTGGCAACAAAATTGCCACCTTCATTCACAACCCCTACAAACTAGTGAGAATCACTCTAACAAGGCCTTAGAATAAGTTTTTATCACAGCAATTGCTTATACAATCCAACATGCTCTATGTAAGAAGAAATTTCAATGACATAACTTCAAAATACAAATCTAACACAATTAGGTCAACGTGGGTACTTAAATGCCACATGAAATGAAACTAGAGTGTTTAATGGGGTTAAGAATGATACAGGTGAATGTATTGCAAACATTCAATGTGGGAATTGGATAACAAACCAAGAAGTAGAGGCCATTGTAGATATGCCCCGAAAACACTCTCCGAAATTGAAGAGTTAATAATAAAGTGTATGTTGTGAGATGTGATATAAAAATAAAAGACATAAAATCAAAATAATTGCTTTGAAAGTACTTTAATTCCATGTCATCATCTTTATTTACAAAAATGCTTTGAAGACTATGCTTAGAAGACTACATATTGAAACCAAATAAATAGCAAAACTTTCTTATCAAAAATTAAATAAAAACAACTTTAGAATCATTATGTGAAAAAGACAAAAATAAATAAACCAACCTAGATCCATCTTAACTCTGGACCTATCAAGCGCCGAGAGGGATCAAATCTCTCAAGGTGCAAACCTCTTATTTGAGTGCAAAACTTTAGGAAGGGTTTGCACCTCGAAAGATTTGATCCCTCTTAGATCTTGATAGATCCGAAGTTAAGATGGATCTAGGCCAGTTTTAGTCATGTGTGGCCAAAGAAAATCTAATGAACATATGATTAATTTTATAAAGATATGTGAATTCATCTAATATTAATATAATCATTTTAAATATGCTAAACATGTCTCAGATTAATCTAGTCATTTTAATTTTAAATTTTCTTAGTTACCTCAGTTGGTTGAGATGATAAATATTCTCAATAACTTTAATGATGAAAAATGATGAAATAAAAATTTTGAATATAAAATGACAATGTAATAGTGTTGAATGATAGAAAATGTGAATAATAAGAATATAGTCAATTATAAATAGTCTTCATTGTGATTAATCTCAAACTATTTTCTTCTACTATTCTCATTGTCACCCTTGTTACTTTTGTCATATTTTCATATCGATTATATGAAAGGAACAGGTTAAATCATAAACCATTTAAATCTTTAACTCAATCTATTGTAGTAAACATCATACCTTGTCCTTGTTTCTCTCCAATACTAATAGGTTGAATTTTTATAACACAAAGATCCATGTAAATTGTCAATAATGTTTTGTGCTTGCATTGAAATCAATGCACAATGTTAATCCAATCACTTTAAAATCAATGTACCATCATACATCCAATTACATCAAATCAGAAATCAACATCTACATTGAAATCAATGCATCTAATGCAAGCTTTCAAATAAGATTAGAAAACAATATTTACACTGAAAGCAATGCATCTAGTACAAGTAAGAAAAGAATATTATAAACCAACATCTGCACTAAAATGAATGCATCTAGCATAAGCAAACAAATAGAATTAGAAATCACCATCTACACTAAAATCAATGCATCTAGTGGAAACAATCATATAGGATTAGAAATCCCTCTCTCTTCAACCATCTCTCTCTTTCTCTCTCTTTCTCTTCAACTATGTTACTAAATCCCTCCCTCTCTCCTTCTCTCCTCGCTTCTCTCTATCTCTCCTTATTTGTCTCTTTATCTCGCCCCTAAACATACACTCTCTCTCTCCAACTCTCCTTGTCACTCACTCTCTCTCTCCACTTCTCACTCTTTGTGTTTTTCTTCTTCCCTCCCTCTATCCCCCTAAAAATCCATCTCTCTATCCCTCCCTCTCTCCTCCTCTCTTGAAAGTCCTCTCTCTCCCTTTCTCTCCTACCTTACTCTCTCTCCCCCCCATCTCTCTTTCTCTCTCTCTCTCTCTCTCTCTCTTCCCTCCAATCCTATCATTATCTCACTCCCTCTCTCCTTATCTCTCTCCCCCTCCATCTTGTGTCTCACTCCCCTTCTCTTACCCTTCTTTGCCTCTCTCTCTTTATTCCTCCTCTCCCCACTCATTCAGTTTATCTCCATCTCTCCCTTGTCACTCCAACTATGTCTCCACCTTTATCACTCTATGTCTTTGTTCTTCCCTCCCATATATTTCTAAAATTAATATATATCATGATATATTAATATATATTATAATAAAAATTTAATATTGTATTAATCCGAAGTTATTAAAATTAAGAATATCAAAGCAATATATAATATGATATTAGATTTAATAATTAATATATATTTCGGAGGCGACGGGTTTCGATCTGAGATCACATAGTAGGACGGAGGGTTAGTCACAGTAATGGATCGGGATCAGAGCAGTGAGGACAGGTTAGGTACGGGGTGGTCAGGCAGGCGGCAGCATCGAGGAAAAAAGGCGGAAAAAGAGACGCGGCAGATACTATACCCGGGAGGTTTAGCGGCAAGGGTTTTATCAAAACAGAGAAGGTAGAAGCACATTATGATGAGCAGGGTTGATTAGGGTAATCAAGCGTTTTCACGAGAACCGTGTATAGGAGGTGAAGCATCGGAGGGTTTAATCCAGGTGGAAGAAACCGGCGTTACCCCGTGCCCAAAGCGTTTTTTACTATTCAGGGAAGTGCAGCCAGTGGTGAAGCGGTAATAAGGCAGGTTCTACCACGCATATCATCATGGTAAAACACGGAGAAGCGGTCGACCTGGAGCCGACGCCGGAGGACCTCCTTACCGCTTGGGGGAAAGACGTAACCGCCCACAACCTGGTCAAGTTCTTTGGCAGTTTTGCTGATGCGGAGTGTTTTGAAGACGACGCGTGGAAACCAAAGTATGTAAACGAACTGCTTGAGGTCAAAACTGGAGCAGTAGGGGCATGCAACAAAGGAAATAAGGAACCCCATTTCTCGGAGAAGAGCCAGCACCAGTTTGCGGTTGAAATCCTGGGCAATAAACTCAAACCTCTCTCAGGCCAGTCAAGATTCTCAGGGGGACTAGAAGACATCGTGAAAGGATCAGCAAAGAAAGGTATTTGGAGTACTGCAGGGGAAGGCTTGAAACCAGACAATGTGGCGCCCGACCAAGGAAATCGGCACACTGTGAGGAGATCGCCGATAAAAATTCCTCCAAGTGTTAGTCGGTTAGCAACAGGGGTCTCCTCTGAGGGGATTAAAGGCCCGGAAGCAGTGCAAGGGGAAAAAACTAGCACCGTAAGGAAAGATCTCGGAAGCCCAATCCGGGAACTGTTCGAGAAGGAAGCCGGGTCGGGTGAGGTTTTGTCGACACAGTGCGACAAACAAAATCGGGTTGTGAATAAGGACTCTCATCAGGGTAGTCGAGGTGGGGTTATCCCAAACCCGACGGGTGGCATTTCAGAACCGGAACGCGAACCATAAACAAATCGAAAGAGGGTTTTCTCACTAAAAAAGAAGACCTTTGAAGGCAATCTGGTTTTGGGCATGGACGTTCAAATCCAGGATGCTCTGACAGTGGCTGAATGTACCTTGGTAGGCAGAATCAGAGGGAGGGCTCTCTCAGGTAAGGCACTAAATCAATGGGCAGAGGCTCAATGGGGAAAATCTCTCTTAAACCCTTTCAAAGTGGCCCTTCTCGTAAAGGGATGGTTTATGGTGAGTTTTGCAAAAAAAGATGATGCGGACTAGATGGCAGAGAGAAACTGGATTATAGGAAACCGACCAGTTCTGTTTCAGAGATGGACACCTAATTTTGATGCCAACAGAGAGAAGGCGGATGAGTTCCCAGTTTAAGTTCGTCTACCTGGCCTTCCACCTTTCTTGTGGGTTGAGTCAGTGTTTAAATCAATTGGAAACCTGCTAGGTACATTCTTAGAATCAGATATGTCTTTCCTCCAAACCTTCGAAAGATCAGTGGCAAGGATCCTGGTTCGCTTAAATCCAAAGGAGGGCCTAGCAGAATCCATAAAATTGGAATACGGGGAATATGTATTTGTGCAACCATTGGATTACGAGCATCTCCCATTCCGATGCTATCGATGTCATGACTATGGGCATCTAGCAAGGGAATGCCCACTTGGGAATCGAAGAAGAAGGCCTCAGTATCCAGGGGAGCAGAGGGAGAAAAAGATGAGAAAGGAGCAGATGTCTGAGGTGGAGTTAACTCAAAAGGACTCGGGAATGGAGGATAGAAGCAGAACCGCGGGGACGAAGAGCACAGAAGCAGATATTATCATGACCGAGATGATTAAAGGACAGCATGACCCGGTGAAGGATGCAAAAGATGGGGGAGCCGAAGCTTCTGTCGCAGCTACTCAAGACCCTTCCGGTATGATTCATGAACAACGCTCTATATCTCTTTCATCTGATATCGATGCAAATCCAAAATTTGATGCTCTTTCTGTTCATAAAAATGATGTGGGTAAACATGTAGAGTGCTCTAGTAAAGAAATTCCCCTGACAAATCTGAATAGTGAAGTCGTGCCAAGTTTCAGTCAGAAATCGACCTCCCCCCCACAGAGCCGTCATTATAATCTGAGATCTCAGGGTAAAAAACAAGAACCTCTATCTGATTTGTCTACCCCTATAGGAGGCCTAGGCATTCCGCGTCTTCAATCATCCTATAGAAAGGGCAGGGGAAGAACTTCGAATATGTCTAAAGCAAAGGACAAAGCTAAATTTGACGTCGCTGATGGGAAGCAAATGTCAATTACCGGGGCGCTTAGAGCAGCGATGACCCTTGACCAAGTTAAAATATGATCCTTCTGTCCTGGAACTGTAGAGGGCTAGCCAGTAAGCCCAAAAAGCTGGCCTTAAAAGAGCTAATCCTTAGATACAATCCTGACATCCTCTTTTTACAAGAAACTCTAGGTAGGAGCTCTGAGGTGGAATCTATGCTTAGGTCCTCGTTTCCAGGCTGGTCCTTTCATGCACTAGACGCTGAAGGACACTCAGGGGGACTGGCTATCGGGATCAGAGATGGAAGGATGATAATAAACAGCCTGTGGGGCATGGACCACGCCCTTGGCATGGAGATCTTATCTCCGGATATGGGAGTATCTTTTTTGCTGCTAAATATCTATGGCCCATGCCAAGGTCGTGAGCAGTTTTGGAACAACCTCTTTGCCAAAGATATAATCAATAACAGAAGTTTAATATTGGGAGGAGATCTTAATTTTTCCATTGGGTCATCGGAGGCTTGGGGCCCAAATGCAAGGGAAGACTCTCTTTCGGAGTTCTTCTTAAATACAATTCAATCACATAACCTGATTGATGTCAGCCTTCTCAAAATAAAGCCCACATGGAGGAACAGAAGAACTGGAGAGGGAAGGGTGGCTAAACGACTGGACCGATTCCTTATTAGTGAAGATCTGTCAAATGACATTCCTATGTTCAGGCAGTGGATAGGAGATGGAGGGAATTCGGATCATTTCCCTATTCTATTAGAATTCAATAAACCTCCATCCAAACCTGCTTCCCCTTTCAAATTCAATGCATCATGGGTGCAGGAGGAATCGTTCAACCGTCTATTTAGAAATTCTTGGAGACACCCGGGTGGTCTACAAGTAGTAAACAAAGAAGCTCATTTCTGGGACAATCTCAAAAGACTTAAAAAAGCAACTATAGAATGGGCTAAAGAGCGGAAGAAGGCACAGTCCGAAGAGTTATCTCTTATAGATGAAAAGCTGCGAGATTCTGAGGTTCCTGAAGCGGATGGTTATTTAAATCAGGATTCTAAAGACAAAATCTTGCAGCTAGAAAATCAAAGAAGCAAAATCCTATTAGAGCAGGAGGAGGAGTGGAGGCAAAAGAGCAGGGCTATTTGGCTAAAGGCAGGCGATGAAAACACGAAGTTTTTCCACAACTATGCTAAGGGCAGGAAAAATGCAAACACCATTTGGAAGCTAAGAGATTCAGATGGGTCGGAAGCATCCTCCTTTGAGGACCTCTCTAGAATGGGAAAGAAGCACTTTCAAAATCTGTTTACAGCTCAAGGTGGGATTACTTTGGCAGAAATTATCAGAACTGCCCAAAGTTTTCCCCGGTTTGTTGATGAAGAGGAAGCTGAGAACCTTATGGAGGTAGTGACAAAGGAGGAAGTGGAACATGTCTTAAAATCAATGGCAAAAGACAAAAGTCCAGGTCCTGATGGGTGGACGAGTGAACTTTTCAATCATTTTTTTGAACTAATTGGAGATGAGTTAACAGAAGTAGTAAATGAATCTAGAAGGAAAGGAGAGATGTATTCCCCTTTTAATGCCACATTCATAGCTCTCATACCAAAAAAGGAGGACCCTGACTCTTTTGAGGATTTTAGGCCAATCTCGCTATGCAACTGTGTTTACAAAATTATAGCAAAGATTATAGCCATGAGGCTGAAGCCAATATTGTCTAAAAACATTTCAAGTGAACAATTCGGCTTTTTAGACGGTAGACAGATACATGAAGCCATTGGGGTAGCGCAAGAAACGATTCATAGCATTAAACAGAAAATCAAAAAAGGAGCTGTGATAAAAATTGATTTATCGAAAGCATATGATAGAATTTGCTAGACTTATCTCCGAATGATGCTCACTCATCTGGGATTCAAGCTGGAGTTCATTAACTGGATTATGGGATGTGTCACTAGCGTAAGCTTTGCAGTCTTAATAAATGGGGCAGCGTCTTCATTCTTTAAAGGTCAAAGGGGTTTGAGGCAAGGATGCCCTCTCTCTCCTTTGTTGTTTCTCCTCGTGGCTGAAGGTCTCAGCAGACTGATCCCAGAGGCAAAAAGGACAGGTATGATTAAAGGTCTGGAAGTAGCAGCAAATCTTTTCATTACACATCTTTTGTTTGTAGATGACATCTTACTTTTCACTAATGGGAATCTGGATGAAGTAAAGGAGTTAAAGGCTATTCTGGATTTATTTATGAAAGCTACAGGAATGCAAATTAATATTAGGAAATCTCAGTGTATCTTGGAAGGTTTCTCCAGGAATGAAAGAGCCCAGATTGCCGCTTCTCTACCTTTTGAATCTTTCTCCATGGATGACCCCTTCAAATATTTGGGATTCTGGCTCAAACCAAATTCCTATAAAAAGCAAGACTGGAATTGGCTAGTGGCAAAAATTGAAGCTAAGATAGGACACTGGAGTTATAAGTGGCTGTCACGAGCAGGTAGATTAACATTGGTTAACTCAGTCCTTCAAGCTATGCCAGTATTCTGGGCTGCTCTTACCTGGGTTCCAAAAGGAGTTCTGCATAAGATCAAGAAAATATGTAGCAGATTCCTCTGGTCGGGCGCAAAGGAAGATTTGGTGCTCCCGTGGGTTGCATGGGACAAGATAGCAAGACCAAAGGAATGGGGTGGTTGGGGTATTAAGAATCTAAATGACTTTAGTACCTCCTTGGCAGCAAAATCATGGTGGAGGTTAATCACATCAGAAAACCTCTGGACAAGGGTGGTCAAACGTAAGTATATTGACCCAAGGCCTCTGGATGACTGGATCCGGGATCCAAACAAAAAAGGAAAGAACTTTTCTGTAATCTGGAAGGTAACTTCTGAAGCATTTAAAGTAATAGAACAAGGTTTGTCCTGGCAGGTGGGCAGAGGGGATAATGTCAGAATAGGAAAGGACCCTTGGGTGGGATGTAATGAGAGATATGCTTTATCCCAGGGTCTTATCAGACATTTGGAGTCAAAAGGCATACTTCTTCTACATCAAATTGAGAAATTCAGCCACTCCACTATCTGGGGCAAGCATGGAAATCTAGTGCCGAACTCAATCTTGACCAAGAGTGGTGGGGTGAGTAGCATCATTTTACTCAGGAGCTGGTAAGATCAAATGTCAGAATTATAGATAGGCCGGATCAGCTGGTATGGGCTTTCGCAGATTCGGGTAAGTACACTCCAAAAGCAAGGTATAAGTTTTTAATGTCCAAGAAGGGATGGGAGGCACCTGACTGGTGGTCAAAACAGCTGTGGAAGTTGAAATGTCCTAAGAAAGCTAGGCTCTTCTTTTGGTGCGCCCTTAAGGAAAAAGCCCCTACTTGGGATGTTTTACAAGCCAGGTTCATGAATGGACCAAGCAGATGCCCGCTCTGTAAAAAAGAATCTGAATCAATACATCACCTATTCATAAACTGCCCTTACACAAAAAGGGTTTGGCTCGAGACTCAGGTCCTAATAAGAACAAATTGCAATTGGGAAGGTGCATCTCTGAAGGCTACCTGGGAATCGTGGTGGAACCAGAACATGGAGGGGAATTTGAGAAATCTCCCTCCCATAATCTCATGGGGAGTATGGATAGCTAGAAACAAAGCTATTTTTCAAGAGATCTCTCTCTCAGTTGAGTCCATTGCCATCCAATGTTCAGCCATATACCTTTGCATACCTGAGCCTGAGGAATCAAGGAAAAACTCACAAAACAGGGAAGAACAAATTAGGCCACACATGCCATGGGCCTATTTTGACGAGGCCTCTCAAAACAATACAGCAGGGGCTGGGTTAGTCATTCATTTGGATGAAGGACACTATCTGTTAGCATCGGTGGGCATAGGGACTGGCTCAAACAACTTTGCAGAATTGACTGCTCTCAAACTTCTCCTTTGTTGGCTTATACACAGGCACATTTTCACCATTCAGATATTTGGGGATTCTTTAAATGTGATAAATTGGGTAAATGGGAACAGTAGGTGCCAGAACTATTTGTTGAGACCACTGCTTGATGAGATTATGGTCCTAAAACAGTCTTTTAATGGTTTTTTCCTTGAACACATCTACAGGAACCGTAATGAGGACGCAGATAAATTATCTAAAGAGGCTTTGTTGCAGGATCTGGGCTCTTGGAAAGTGACAGAAAATCAAGCCGGCCATATTCAGGAGCACCGCCAGCCTCCATATGTTTAAAGCTTTGATCTTTGGAAGCGAAATGCAGTAAAAATTTCGGGTAGTTTTATCCATGGTTTCTTTTTGTCATCCGACTGTCTCTTTATACAGTTCGCGGCATATAGAAAATTTTGTTTATAGGGGCTGTTTTCCATATGTTTGGAGGCCCATATGACTTGTAGTTTTTGTAAGTAATGGTGGTCTTATGGACTGTTTATCTTTTTCGTGCATCTACAGTTTGCTCCGGATTGCATCTACAGCTAGCCTGTGGATTGGCTCAGAAATTTTTTGTAAAATTTTGATTTAATCAGAGCTGAGACTGTCTAAGCTCTGAGGTAGTGAAGGAAGCCTTCACACTCTTTTCGAATGCGCCAACATCTGCTTGTAACTTTTTATTTATATATATATAAAAAGTTCGTTTTTTTCTCAGGAAAAAAAAA
>APFE030302420.1:0-39622 GCA_000404065.3 Pinus taeda
ACCTGCAGAGTCTGAAGGAATTGTTGTTGGAAATTGATATCCACCTTCCACAATTTCCATCGGCTCCAAGCGATTGTAGATAGGCTTTGGTTCTTATTTTCCAATATACCAAGTTTCTCCCATTGAAGATTGGTGGTCTAATAGATCCCATGCCTTCGTGATTATTCATCTTGAAAGATCTTCCTTCAAGTGATCAAGCTTCTTCTGAAGGACCTGGCTCTGATACCAATTGTTGGAAATAATACTGAGAAGGGGGGTTAATCAGTATTATCAGTTCAATAATTTTTCATTTCCAAAATAGATTTATATATGCTACTTCAGTGAAGTGAACTTTCATGTACATGTTACTGTTATTAGAGTAACCGGCATATACCTAGAGAACTTATGATTTAATCAATTGATATTTAATCAGTGCATCAGTAACTTGTTAAGCAGTGCAGTAAAAACATAATAAACAATCACACATAAGAAACACACATGAACACCAAGATTTAAGGTGGAAACCCAATGCGGGAGAAAAACCACTTGCTGTTGTCGTCTCTGTCTTCTTTTAATTATAAAAAAATCTGTTTACAATCTTGTACTAGTATAGACTCATACCAATACGCATGCACCCACCTGCAAAAGGCTACAACCTTCTCTCATTTTCCAGCTTCTATTGGAAAGGAGCTATGATCCCCTCGCTCTTGTACTACCCAATGTGTTTATTAGTACATAGGCACTGGCCTATAGAGGGCTACAACCTTCTTTCTTCTTCTAGGGACCATGTTTCATAAATTTTCAGATTGGATGCTCTTGGTACACAACAATACAAATGAAGGCCTCGTTTCATCAAATTTTGACACTGGACCCATCAGAAACTTTGAAACTCAAACTACATCAACCAACAATCAATTAATATAAACAATCAAATCACTATCACCATAATACTGTGCTAAACCCAGAAACTTGCATCATCACTCAAAACTAGTTGTAACCTCAAAAATCATGCATCAGAATGTATGCACTACTTTGTTGAACCCAACCTGCGTGTATATGCTGCTTCCCTCAACCAAACCTACGTATACCATCAAAACTACTGAAACATAAAACTTCTAAATCAAGTATGTACCAACTAGCAATATAATGAACATTTACTATCAATTTAGAGCTTTAGACAGGTAGTAGCAGAGATAACCCTTCTTACTTAGACAATCAATCAATCAGACACCAAACTCCTTATGCATTTAGTTTTACATTCAGATCTAAGAATACTTCATTGACAGATAGCAGTGAAACAACAAAACTAATCAGATAGATCAGTCAGATCTGAAGAATAGGATTTTCTTTTGTATACGTTACTTGGAAGAGTAGAACCTATGTGTATACATGCTTTTACCGAGATGAACCAACGTATAGATCTGCAAATATTAACTCATAACTTCGCTGCTATTCCAAACTTCAAACAAACCCAAATCATGACATTTAAAGAATAAAACAAGTGTACACAATCAGATCTAGCCCAACCAATATCAGATCATTCAATGATAAGTCATTTCAGGTCTCATGATCTTGAGCCAACATTGAATTCAAGGTGCACATAATATTTTAGATCAAATCACAAACACAGCCCCTACAACATAAAATATACTTCAGATAGAATTACTCCTAATAAAACCCTTTTACTTGCACACTCTGGAATTATGATCTTCTCCTCCTTATATAGTTTTAGGCCTTTCTCAATACCTCAGACCAAAACCACTTAGGACCCTTGGTATTCTTGGACGGGATCAAATAGTCATTATTGCACTCAATATTGTGGGCTAATACCATGGTATTGACCCCTGGTATTGTTTACTCTTGAATTTCCTTGATTTTCCAACATATACGTGCTTTTCTTCTTGTGAAAGTGTGTGTATACGTATATTCCTTTTTTGTTCTGTGAACAAGTGTGTATACATTGTTTTGATTAAGTGAACTAGCGTACACATCTTAAACTTCTTTACACCATCCTTTTCCTTTAACTTCTTTATTCTGATCAGTAGACCTTAGTTCCATCTACATGTTCTTTTGTACCAATTCCATGTTACATCTTAATAGACCTGTTATACTATGAGTTTCCTTTTATCAAAACTGAAATGACATGTGAGTGAGTTTCCATCAAGGACAACACTTGTATCATAATGCCAACATATATTCCTTCTCTACTTTCTTTTGGAATACTTATTTTTGCAAAACTAGTAATCGAGGTTGGTATTTACAAATTCAACATTTTTATATGCTTCTACCCCTTCTTGTTTTTTTTAAAGAGAAAACCCTTATTCTAAAGAAGAATATGAAGAGGAGGTACATATTGAAGGAGAACTTGTAAGTACCTTGGAAGAAATAATTTTTTAAAGGGAAAAGGTGAAGCAAACAAATAATAGTTTCAAAAGTATGATAATAAAGTTTATGATGGAACATGAGTCTCTCTTCTAAAAATTGAACTAGAAGGTACCAAAATAATAAAAGAAACGTTGACAATTCAACTAAAAGAAAAGGAAACACATTGTAAAAAGGTAGAAGCTAATTTTGTTTCCTTGAGAAGGGAACTAGAGAGAGAGACTTATTAATTGAACCTAGTTCAAAGTTTGTAAAAGGAACTAAAAAATTAGATCATATTATCAATAGTTAGAGGTCACCTTTAATTAAGACAAGTCACGGTTATAAATAATGTTATGGAAATCCCTAGGGTGATGTTGCAGCGGCTACAACCAGCCTCCAAAATTTTTCCTTAGCTTCTTTTTGGAGCCTCCCTATCAGCCATCCTCAACAGCATGTCTTGCACTGTCAAGCACATCAGCTTCAACTGTTTCATAGAGTCTTGACATCCTGTGTAGGCAAGTTTGTTCCACCTCCTTCACAGGCTAATTTCTGGACTTAGTGTCAGTTGCTAGTTGAGCAGCTCCCTCTATGAATTGCACAATTCTGGAGGGGAACCAGCCTTCCCTCCAGAAATTGCGCAAACCTAGTTGGACACCCAACTGGGATCCAGAATCATGCAATTCTTCTTGTCAACCTTCCTCTAAAAAAATGCACAATTCATCTCAGGACAGTTGCTCAGTCGAGAAATTGCACAATTATGGGCAACAGTCACCTACTGCTCCCAGAAGTTGCGCAATCCCTTTGGGACAGCTAGCCTAGCAGCTAGCAAAAATTGCGTAATTCAAGCCAAGTAGCCCACTGGGCTAAGAAATTGTGCAATATAGTCAGACAGGCTTCCTTGAGAAAATTACGAAGTCTGACCCAGAACAACTGCTCAACTCAGAAATTGCGAGATGCAGTCAAACATGCTTCCTTAAGAAAATTACGAGGCCTGACATAGGATGGCTACTCAGCCTAGAAATTACGCAATCTTTGGAGAAAATCACTTGTTCCTCTCAGAAATTGCACAATCCCTCTAGACATCCATCTCTGATCAGCCCAAAAACTGCGCAGATTTTCATCCCAGGCTCGCAGACCGATGCATGCATCTTTAGGTTTACTGGTTCCCTCCAGGACTGAGAAAAACTGATTTGCATGCATGAACTACTTCTCCCAAGGCAACATGCAAAGACATCCCTTGATTCGTAGATCTATTTTTGGCAGCTGGAGTTTACATGTAAGGACAAATTTAGAAACATCTCGCTAAGTGTCGCTTTTCCTAGATTTGTGGCATGCGCGTCACAACCTCGATTTTATTAAAAGTCATCAACCGGACACTGTAGATCTCATTCCTCATTGCATCTAGGATTCGTCAGCACATTTAGCTCAGTTGTTTTGGGGTAATCCCACTTTTCATGTCTCGCTCTGTGTTTTTGTCGCTTTTTGTGTTTCACTTCATGTGAGTGTTGTCTTCTTGATTTCAATGAGCACTTGTTGTTGTTTTGATATATGTTAGCTTGTAGAAGCACTGTTTTAGTTTTCATTCGCATCTCACTGCTGTTGCATGCATGACACTATTTTTGCACAAACGGTCACCGTTGCGGCAACTCACTTCACACACATGTATGATTTCCCCTTTTTTGAATCCTGGACTTTCGGTTTGTAGGTATGATCATTCACTGTTGTTTGCACTCATCTCATCATGCATTCAGACTTCTCATGTTTCAATTTTCCTTCAGCCGACCTCGGCTGCCTTGGCCCAGACCTTGCCTTGCCCAGCTAGCACTGCGGATTTCCGGAAGCGAAGGCTCTACCTTCCCTCAAAAAATTGCGCAAATCTGCCCCAAAAATGACCTCTAGGCTTGAATTGCATAATTCTTGGAGGCAGTGTCCTGCTGGCCCCATAAACTGTGCAATGCAATTTACTGGTTGCATGTCACTACTGACTAAAATTGCGCATTGTAGAGTTTCAATCCTCAGTAGGGTAGGCTATAGCGTGCATTGCTTAGTTCTAGCATTTAGTCAGACTCCCGACTTCCCAGACTATGCCTTATACAGTTTTGGTAGTCAGTCTCCCAAACTCTCGGCAAAAATTGCACATCCTTCACAATCAATCACACAGGTATGTTGCAAGTCAGTCCTCAAGTTTGTTTTCATTTTCGACTGAAAGATTGCTTGCAATGAGTGTTGTTATGTCTCTAGGCATCACAGGTGTTCATCTGTCTCTCAGCAACACAAGTACAATGGCCTTTAGGAGAGCAGAGTCAAAGGACACCATTGAAAGCACAATGGGGGTTGCTCCTATGAAGACATCAAGTTGTTCGTAGACAAAGACATCAAGATAATATGGCAACAACATCACAACAACCGACACTATCAACAAAAACAAAAGGAATCACACCTGCATGCAAGAAATGCAAGAGGAAGGTTGTTGACAACATAGAGGTGGAACAAAGTTGCAAGCTCAAGTAGATCTACTTGTGATGAAAGAAAATTTGGAGACTAAGGCTCTAAGGTGATGGTGCGACATGAAGATCGCGTGAAGGCAGAGAGAGAAATAAAGAAGGGGTTACATGTTCTAAATCATCAACTCAAGGAAGAACAGGAGCAGCACAAACGAGAGAATGAGTTGCAATAGGAACAGGTATAGCAGGGGGCACAACATGCATAGACGAATGAAACTATGCCCACACAAGTTACAGATCCATCCTAGAAGCTTGCATGGAGCAGACAAGGTGAGAAGTGACGTTGATCAAATGCAAGGGAATTCAACAACATGCATGTCATTTTGCACACGCATGCAATCCCACCCATTTGGAACAGTCACCAAGGCGAAGACAAGAAGCAAGTCTAACTGGAGCTGAACATGTACTTCGACAAGTTGATGTGCATGGTCACCAACACACACTTGGAGATCATCACAGACATTATGCATCAGTATGTTTTTGGTCCAACTGCACTCAAGACAATGATGCACATGTTATCAGATGAGTTGGATAGAGGAGCCATAACAGTGTACCTAGATGCAATGGATGCAAGGGTTCTATTTCAATAGGATGTCACCATTGAGCGCACGGATACCATCATGGATGACCGAGCTTGGCATCAGTTCACCACCATCGATCATCACAAAGATGTCAAAGAGTTGGTCTCACCACAATGGTTTGAGTGTCAGTGATGTCTTGCATGGCTTTCTCAAGCCATTTTTCTCACATGGGTACATGTGTAGATTATATGTAACGTCTTGTCAAGTGGAAGTTCAAGTGTCGATAGTTGAATGTCATAGCCATATAGTAGTTGAAGAGTCATGAGGATAGACGAACGGTCACAAAAGGGAATGTCAAGGGTCACCCCACCCTTTGCTATAAATAGAACCTCATAACTCATTGTAAAGGATTTTGGTCATCCAAGCTTCCGATAGGACTATCTTAAATAGAGCTTGGACAATATTGTAACAAGCCTTGGCTTCTCCACTATACAGAGCTAGTATATCTATTTGGAGGAGCAGGTGGTAGTGACTGTAATGTTCCGCTGTCGGAAATAGCGGTTGGACATGGATGTATTGTACGACTGGAACTTACACTTTTTAATATAACAAAGCCAACACATTTCATGCATATGTCGTATTGTGTTTCAGCGATCTTGTTTACTCTAAATGATATATGTATATGTTTGCTTACGTGTGCATGTGTAGCTATTTTATGTATATATATGTATGGTTTAACCATCACTTTGGATTGCTAGCTCACATGCCTTCCATGTAGTGATGCATCTTAGCTCGTGTATTCCCTTCTTAACTTTGTGCTTTCATAGGTTTCCAAGGGGTGAACTCACCTCATCTTCCTTGTGTTAGAACCGCTCATGCACCTTCCTTGACTTATTGCATATGTCACACCCTTACTACCAACAGGGACATCTTACTTGCCTCTGTGTGAAACCATGGTCTAGGCGATATGGTATGACTCACTGCCGGGACTCCTACACCAAACGATCTGAGGTCTAATTGGGACTTCTTACCGGGGAGATCCCCTTACATGTTGGCGGTTTCAGTGTCATCAACAGGTGATTCAAGGTCAAAGACATCATAAAATAAATGCAAAGAGGAACCTAAGAGTTGTGCTAATGAACTCAAGAATAAAGTTACAATTTAACAAAAACATGATCCTATTAGTAACTTCAGAAATAGAGTGAAGAAGTGGGAGAGACATGAATCTTCCCTCAATCAAAACTAGCTCAAAATACCTCTTTCCTCAAGGAGATTCCTCACTTCTAGATACCAAAGTATTTTCTTGGGGTTATTTCCATGCATGTAATAATTTTGGTCATAAAGAAATAAATTATAGAGCTAATAATATGATAAACAAGAATAAAGCATACTATGATAATTAAATGAATAACTATGTGAAGAGAAATCCTAGAAGTCTGAATGGACATACACTTATAAATCATAACTTATTTGATCCTATATTAGATGAAGTTGAATTAATTAAGTGTAGTAACTATGGGCACAAATAAAAATATTGTGAAAAGAACTTAAGCAAGCCTCTAAATCAATACATTGTAGAAGGCATACAGTTAGCTTGGGGGGGCTTGAACTAGGTTCAGTGTTAATTAGCGAAACAAATCCCTACAGTACTGGCCCTTTTGGCATCAACTCGTGGAGTACGGACCAAAGTCTCACCTGAAGCAGTATGGGGGGATGTTGGAACCAATTTTCTGCACGCTAAGATGGTTGTGATGTCGTTTGATCTCTTCTATCCCTGCCTTCACACATGTGATCTCGCTCTAGGGCTTGTAAGACAAACCCCTTATTCTATCTTTCAATACCTTTGCGAAAGTATACGATTGACCTTCATGCAGCTCTAACCTGGGGCTCAAGTACTTTTGTGTTGTTATGGCAGCGCACCGTGAAGATTCCTCAATTACCCTAAGTGATTTGCTTATTTTGCCAAATACTTAAAGTTATCACCGCGTAATTAGATATTCATAATTGCATTTAATTATTCAATGTAACTATATTCATTCGTGCATCATAGAAGCATAATAAAGGAAATTCATACACAAAATATCCAAACCCATCAACAAAACAAATATGTAGAAATTGCAGAATATCTCCTTTTATTAATATCTTCCCAGTGTTACAGACTCTATTCACCCTGTGCACACAGCTACAGGGGTCCGCGCACTTAGCTCCAGACTTCTACTCTAGGCCTCTGTGCACTCAGCTGCAGAGCCTCTACCTATGCTATGACCCAAGACTTAGACTTCTTTCTCTAAAGCTATGACTCTCTTTCTTGTTTTTCCTCTCTCTTAACTACTTAGATCTTAGCTCTTTTTATACAATTCCATGGTCCACGGACCATGGGTAGATCTCTTATAGCCCAATTTACTTTAAAAACTAAGGGAAGACTACCCTTTGTAACACATAACACCTTCGTGCTCTGCGACCACAAAATCCAGAGTCTTTACAATAATATTACAAAAATTTGACTTAAACGTGGACTTTTAGCCCCAAAATTGTCCTTGGGGGATCCCGCTCCCAACAAGCCCCCAACACAAATGTTGTGACTCGCCTTCAAGTTACTTGGTAGGCACAAATATCTTTGCACGAAGCCCATCCAACTCGACCTTGATGACCATAACTTCGGTTGTGCACTAAGATGTTGCCTGCTTCACATCTTCAATTGTCTTCTCGGTTACTGCCCCTAGGCTATCAGCTTGAAGTTGTTGTTGCATCGCTTGCAGAGTTGCAATATTGCCTTCAATGTTTCTTGTGACTGCATAAGCTTCCTCAAGCCAGGGCTTTAGTCGCGCCTTCAACACTTCTTCCTTATGTAGCGATGCGTCCACCTATTCCTTCAGTTTCTTGGCTTCTTGTAGCTTGTCTAACCTCTGTGTTAGCGCGACGGTTCACGCTGTGCCCTTAACTTCGTCATAGTGTTGTTGGAGTTCACGCACTTCCATCTCTAGCCTCTAGATGGTTGGCTCCTCTTGCAAGCCGGTCAGGACCTCAAACAATTGTTCGAATAACTGTGTTCAGTCTGCTACTGCACTCTCCATTGCCATGACTGCTTCTGTGACAGCAGCCGCCTGCTGCTCCTTTACCTTTGGTGGTGTTGAAGGTTGAGCCCTCAACTGGAGCTCTGTAATCTGCAGGTTTAGCTCCAACTGAACCCACGCGATCTTTGTCTGAGTGTCGCCCACCCATTTTTCCAATTTATAGATGCAGACCTTGACTAGCTCCTCCTTTAGAATGGCCAATTCCGAGATCATTCTGTAGGCCTCCTCTACAACCTGTGTGATCTTCTTGCTTTGGCTGGTCACCTCGGCCTCAGTGGCAATGGCAACATTCCTCTATAAGGCCATATTCTCATTGTTTATTTTCTGTTCATTGATCACTTGGAGGGCGCGGTGCTTGTAGGCCCTTAGCTTGCAATAACTCCATCCTACAAGAGGTGGAGTGCTTTGCATGGGAGCATTGCCAAGTTCAATCCCACTCCCTTCAAGGCACTGACAGTGGGCCTATTAGCCTCATTTTCTGTTGCGAGTGCTCCATCTAGCAGCATTAGCATACTGGAAGCCTCCATGTGCAGCATATTGACAACCTATGATGTTCCGATAGCCAAGCTGGTAGACATCGTACCAACTTGCAATGTGCGGGTCTCCAACTCCTACAGTCTAGTCTGGATGGCCCCTAAGATGATCTGCTGCTACTTTTGAAATTGTTACAAGGCCTTCACATTGACATCTTTGACTATGTCACCGATGTCGTATAAATCTCCCTCCGTTAGTGTGGTAGGGTCCAGCGAGGTCTTAGTCGCCTTGGATTTATTTATTGACCCTCCATTTTCCAGCTCTCTTGGGCACTTAATGCGGCTGGATGTTTGTTGAGGGTCCGCACTGTGCTGCTCTGTGTCCTCTTCTTTGATTTTAGGTGAAAGCGGCCACACGCCTTTGTCAGAGCCCCACTCTATGCCACCTGTCTATTTTCCTATCTTGGCCTTCTCAGTAGCCTCCTTCTTCCTCTTTTCAACAAGTTGCGCCATCTTCAGCTTGGCCTCATCCTTCTTCTTTTGTGTGGAAAACTTGCTTCCATCCACCACCAAGTCCATGGTGGTGCGCCACTCCACCGACAATTTATTCAACACCGCATCGATGGCATCATTTGTGGCTAGGTATGGAAAATCGTACCACTTTTGCACAGGGTCGTTCCGCTACCTGATTGATATCTGATGGAAATCAGCTTTGAATTCAACATAGCTCTACAGGTTAGCATATACTGTGGGTGACAATTGCAGCTTGCGATTGATAGCTATCCTGATATTCATTTCCATCAAGATCTAGAAGATCTTGTTGTCCCGAATGTACTTCGCGTCCTTGGTCACCCACAATGAAGTGTACTTCGCTTCTTCAGGAAGGTCTGGCACGACCGAGGGGAATTGGCTCTCTTTTGGTATCTCCCACGCTACGAGTAAAATCGATAGCAAGAGCCATGTGTAGTGGAACTTCTTGCTTTGCTCTTGTGCTTTGCAGCAGTTTTCCAGGAACTATTCACGAAGGTAGTCCAACCAGTTAAACTGGACTCCTTCTATGCATCGTTGTGCGAGCGTTACGATAGGTGTCGGTACCTCGTCGGTGTGGCACTTCCGCATCACCTTCCCTGCAACGATCTACGTTGCCACCTTCACAGCGGGTTGCAGATGCTGGAGATAGCATACCTGCACAACTTCTTCACCAATTTGAACTTCCCTTTCATTGATTTTATGAGGGCCAACTCGTCACCCTTGCTGCCAAAGATCATAGCTGGATTTTTGCTTGTATACGGTAGGCGTGTTATGCAGTGAATCAACATATCGATGATGGGTATTGGATCCTCCAGCCACAGACACCCATCATGCACCAAGAACAACAGCTAATTAATGACTAAAATTGTCATGGGGGTGCGGTTATAGTGCGGCACCGAGAGTAGGTTGAGTAATCCTGCCTTCTCTACTCCTCTAAGCCACTTCTGTGGCTCTAGTGTAGTCATTCCCTTATTTTTGTCTATGATGCAGCACATCAATGGTTTGGTCGCCAGGTACAGGAACTTCTTATGGTTCGCCAAGTCCCAGTCTTCAAGCTTCAAAATCGGCAGTCATGCCAAACGCGGACCATCAAAAGTGATCTCATCTGGTAGCAATGGGGTTTTCAGGGGAGTCTTACTTTCATCAATGTCCTTTGGGACCTTGGACTTAGGCTTGCGCGGAGGGACATACTCTAGAAACCTTGTAATAGAGTCCGTACCCTGGGCTTCAATCTCCTTTATTTCCACTGTCACATCCTCATCATCCATGGGGATATCTTCAATATCCTCCTCTTATGCCTCTAGGTTTATAGCCTTGCCTTTCTCCTAGGTAGTGGGCTTTGGTGGGTTTAATCTCAATGACGCGTGCATTGGGATAGCAGGCTGCTTGCCCCTATTTTAT
Source organism: Pinus taeda (assembly GCA_000404065.3). Classification (NCBI taxonomy): domain Eukaryota; kingdom Viridiplantae; phylum Streptophyta; class Pinopsida; order Pinales; family Pinaceae; genus Pinus; species Pinus taeda. Next base: position 10,848 of record APFE030302420.1, read on the forward strand.
TTCATGGTCTCCTTGGTTGGGGTTGGCTTCAGTCTCAGCATATCGAGGATTTAGGGACCTCCGCCAATACTTCGGCCACTTCTGGGGCAGCTACTTCGGTCCCCATATCAATTTCCTACACATTTTCCTTGACGACCAATTATTCAGTGTTCATAGCTTCTCCATGGGTTGACATGATGCTTTTCACTAGTGCTTGTGTCTCTTTTGACAATTGTTCAAATGCTAGACTCGCTATCAGGTCTTGAAAGAATTCACAATTCATGTGCACCAGAGAGTGCAACAATTGAATTCTCAAAATTCCAAGTGTTTTTCATTGGGAAGCTAATTGTAATTTATAGGGAAATTTGAATTCAAATTTGACCATTCCCCTCGAAATCGGTTCATTAATTCCGGATTGGCAGTAGATTTTCAAGGATATAAGCCATAAATTTCGTCTTAAATGTCAGCTGCCCACTCCATTTGGCCTAACCTCTGCTGTATTTTCATCAACAATGAATTTAACAGTCACTTTGTGGCCGACCGCGTGATTTCCCCCTGAGTAGCGTAGCTCCCTCTGCATTGTCGCGAACCCAGTGACACATCCTTGCTAATCTTCCAATTGCGCAGCTCCCCAACTCGGGAAATGTAGTTTATAGTTCCGCATCTCCTTTCAGCTACCTGGAGCACTAAGACTGTGCTACTTTCATTTAGTCACATGGTTGGACTTTTGGTGTATGGTTTCAAGCGACTGCCATTCACCTTTCCTGGGAAGGGTTCTCCATTTAACTTGACCAGCTATACCACTCCTCTGTTGGTAATCTCCTTAATAACATAAGGCCCTAAGCAATGCATCCTAAATTTTCCTGGAAATTTATCAAACTTACTAGCATACAACAAAACCAGATCATTTACCTTAAATGTGCGTAGCTTGATGTGTCAATCATGCCATGCCTTTTCACGCTGCTTTTAGACTTGCTAGTGAAATCTAGCCAAAAATCTTTATTCTTCGAGCTCATCCAACTACGCGAGCCTCTCTTCCAAGGATCCGCTATCCATCATACCTGTGAGTGCTACTATGCGCAGACTAGGCATGATGTATTCCATGGGCATTATGGCTTCCACACCATAGACAAGCCTAAAAGGGGTTTGTACCATCAACTTCTTGCATGTCATTCGATAAGCCCACAACGCTGCAGGTACGCGTAGGTCTAATCACTTCACTGAGCATTGCAAACCTTGGTCAACATTTTTCAAGCACTTTGTTGAACGCCTCCACTTTTCCATTAGCCTATGGGTGATAAGGTGTGCTCTTCTAGTGATATACCTGAAATTCCTCTATTAGTGCATTGATTGTGTCATTCCAGAAGTGCGTACCATGATCACTCATCAAGATCCTTGAACATCCAAATTGTGTTAGTACATGCTCAAATAGGAACTTCGCAGTCATCGCGCCTGTGAAATCCTACACCGGCTGCGCTTCCACCCAACGAGTCAAATACTGTGTCGCAGTGATAATGTACCTTTCTCTTGTCTTCCCTTGTGGCTGAATGGGTCTTACAAAATCTATTGCCCACTTCTCAAAGGGTTGCAACATCATTTTTGGATTCAAAGGAATTTCATCCCTCCATGATGGCCTGCCCATTCTTTGACATACATCACATGCCTTGCAATATGCTTTTGAATCCTGATGAAGGGTTGGCCACCACAACTTTGCGCGTAGAATCTTCTACACGATTTCCCTCTCCGCATAATGTCCTCCCACGGTGCCCCATGAGCGTCCACAAGCATGCTGCTTTGTTCAAACTCAAGTACACACCATTGCAATATCTCATCAGTCCCCATCTTGTATATATGCCCACCAATGACAGAGAAATCTGTTGCACGCACCACTAATTCCTTCTTTTGCTGGACAGAGTACCCTTTTGGTGCAATTCCTATTGTTAGGAAGTGTATTATATCCTCAAAATGACCATCCGCGACACGCACTACAAATAGCTGCATGTCAGGAAATCCTTCTTCCAAGTTAGTAGGTTCCTACCCTATTTCGATACGTGACAGATGGTCTTGTCTCACTTTCAATCATCCAAGCTTCACAACAACTTAAAAATCATACTCTTGGAACAATAAGAGCCATCTGCAATTTTGCCCCCCCAACATAGGCTTATTGACCAGGTACTTCAATGTGGAGTGATCCGTATACATCTTAAACTAGCCTCTTAGCAAGTAGTACCGATACTTCTGGAGCACATACACCATACCTAGTCCCTCATGTTCAGTGGTAGAATAGTTCTTCTCTACTTTGGATAATCTGCAGCTTGTGAATGCAATAGGATAGTCCAAGCCTTCTCCACTAACCTGTGTTAGTACTACCCCCAACGCTATACATGATGCGTCAAAATGTACATGAAAATATTTCTTCTAGTTTGGGAAGACTAGAATCAGCGCGCTAACCATCCTTTCTTTCAACATATCCAAAATTTTCTTATTGTCATCATTCCAGTAGAATGTGACATCCTTCTTCAACAATTTTTCCATAGGCGTAGTGATTTGGGCATAGCTTTTGATAAACTTTCTGTAATATCTCGTATGTCCTAGAGTAGCATGCAACTATTTCACACTCCTCAGTGCTTCCAAGTTCGAGTATCACCACGGTCTTTGCAGGGTCTACCATCAGCCCTTATATGCAAACCACATGCCCCAATAGGTTCCCAAAAGGAATGCAAAACATACACTTCTTGAGATTGAGCGTGATTTGGCATCCTACATCAGGTGCAAGATTGCTACATGGCGCTTAACCAACCCAAATACAGTCTAATCGTCAAAATATACCTTCAAGAACTTATGAATAAATTCCTTGAATGCCGCAACAACCACACGTGAAAAGATTGCAGGTGCATTCTTCAATCCAAATGACATTATAGTGTATTGAAAATAACCCCACTCAGTCGCGAAGGTTGTCTTACTCATATGCTCCGGCACGATTTTTATTTGGTGGTACCTAGAGAACCCATCAGTGAAGGAATATGCTTCCTGGCTGCCTACATTTCCCAACACTTCATCCGTGAACAAAGTTGGGAAACGATCATGCACACAAGCGTCATTCAGTTTTCTGAGATCCACGCATATCCTTATCTCATTCTCCTGCTTCTTCTCTTGCACACCATTGGGCTTACCCAATCAGATTCTTCCATAGGCTCAATGATGCTTGTCGCTAGCATCTTGTCTAGCTCTAAGCAGACCTTCTCCTTGTATTTTGGATTGAGATGGTGAGGCATTTTCTTAACTGGCTTCGCATCGGGATTTAATGTGATCTTCATCATTCCTAGGTCCCCGATTATTCCTTTCAGATCCGTAAACTTAGTGGGGAATAAGTCCTGGTATTCACGAAGAAATTCAGTGACCTTCTCCACTGTCACGTCATCCCAAAAGTCTCCAATCTTCGCGAAATTGGGTTCTGCCTCCATACCAATGTTCACTTGTTTCGTTTTCACTAGCGCGGTTATATCAGGATTCTCAATCTACGATTCTTGAACCTTGCGGTGGCCTTCCATTTCTGGAATGTTAATCTTCCGTAGATCCTCGTCCTCTGTTTCAGCAGTTACATTTACATTTGAGCGCACGACTCAGATGAATAGCCCATTCAGGCTGAATCATGTCTAAAGGATCCTGCTATATCCTAAAGACAACCACTTTCACCTCTTGTAGCACTTCGTCAATACTGTCAAACCTGTCTTCAAAACTAAATGTCATCATGAATCCTTCACCTAGGATATCCCATTCACCTGTCCCATGGCAAAGCTCTAGTTCTATATACCAATTCATTGGGATACCATCGAGGGTATGACAGAACAAGTGCACCCACTCAGGTTGGGGCTTTTCTCCATAAGCCTGCGACCATTTGGCCAAATGTGTGCACAGATCATTCTTCCCATTGTACTTGTCTATCAGTCACATCTTAGGCTTCCCAAATTGTGTTCTCATCATCCTCCTACATTCACACCAATCATCAAAGCTTCCCTTGTGCGTACCCCACCATGTTGTGGGTGTAGCACGAAGTGCCTAGTCCAAGGCCAGGAAGCGCTTCTTTTCTAGTATCTCCCTTTCAAATGCATCCAAAAAGATATCTACCTCATTCAGACCATCATAAATAGGTAGCTTTCTTAGCTCTGACGACACACAGTGCATCGACTGGGTCATCATGTTGTAATTTAGCGTAGTTACTTCATGCAACCGATTCTGCTAACATTATATTTCTTCGTCGGAGTCTAAAGTGTAGGAACTCTCATGATCCCATGTAATCTGTCCATCCGTGGTGGGATTCACCCAATATTGGTCTTGCGCTGTTATCTTATAGATACAGTCCATGTCATCATCACTCTCATAATCATGGATAGGTTCAGTATAGCGTAATCCTTCAGCAAGATCGAGGGTTACTATTACGCGCAGCGATTTCTTCTCAGAGATCATCTTTCGCTTCTTCATATTGATTACCCTATTCATGTCAGTAGCCCAGTCAATTCCCAATATCATAGCATAGGGATTAATGTCATCCACTATCTCTATTACTTCAAAATTAGCCAGCGTGCTCACTCCCTCAATATCCACAGTCACCTCCTATAGTCGCCCCATGGGGATGATTTTCTGCTGATTCACCATCCTTAGCTAAATCAGAGATAATTGCAGCACAGGTCTCCCCATTCGATCCCAAGTCTGCTTTGGTAGGACATTCACATCTTACCCTAGGTTTAAAATGACCTAATCCATTTCATACTCTCCTATCTGTGTGGTTAGTCTCATCTCCCATCACGTCCTTGTTTTATGCTTGTCAATCTTTCGTATTACGCACGACTCACCTAACGCAGTTCCAACACACCTATTGATGAGTTCTTGTAACCCTTTCATAACCTTAGTATCAGACAATCACTTCATACAAGTTTCCAGGAACATTGTGAGCATAGAGGGGTCCATCTCCAGCTTAGGCTTCTCCTTGCTTCCTGAGGTGGAGGCCTCAGCGAAGGTCTTCTTAGATTCCATGAAGGCTTCACGAGTGCACTCCAAATCGAACTCAGCCTCTTTTTCGGGGCTTTGCGATCCCATGGATCGTCTTCTGGTTGTTTCCCCTTGTCATCTGCTATCACGATTCCACTCCTGAGCACTATATTTACGTTTGGATCTTCCTTGCACAGCTCAGACCTCATCATCAGCAAGTTCTGGGTTGACGAAGGTGGTAGTGCCACTTTGCCACGTATCCTAGTTGTTAGTGTAGGACAATGTTCTATTTCATGATCAAACAACGTGCAATACTTGCATGACGGATGCGTTGGATTAGTGAAATCATGGGCATAGTGTCCTAGTCCTCTGCAATTGTATCAAATCAACTGTCTTCGACCTCTACCAAGTCCTCCTCCGCCTTGGCCTTGTCTGCGCCCTTGAAATCTTGTCCGTGCCATCCCTACATTCTGGTCAATGGGCCACGTTTTAGCCTAAACCCTATAGGCAAGAGTTCAATCCATCATCAATTCATAGCTCCTGCAAGCATGCTCATCATGTCCTACCGACCTACAAAAGTTGCAGAATAGTTGTTGCAGTGCTTGTACATACTTCTTGTCACGCGGAATGAGTCAATCTTGCAGACAAGATAGACCTTCCTAGAATCTAAAGAAGACCTAATGACAAGAAAACCAACCAAACACTATCTTTCTCTAAATGTGCTTTTATAAATAATGGCAAACAAGTGTGTTTAAGGCCTACCTTATGTCCAACGCAAGTTTGGGGATGCCCTCGCTTCTTTGATCCAAGTGAGTTCCTTTGTCGTGAACCTACAAACACAAATAAGGCAAATAATTAAATAGCACCTGAAAAACCAATATTATAAAACATATTTAACATGAAAGGCAAGGAGTCCATGAAACAAATAACATGAGATACTTGTTGAGAAAAATGAGCCTGATTGTATTAATTCAAAAGGAGAAGAACTTTACAACCTTTGCCTTGACGCTGTACAAGCTCCTCCCAGGGTCCAACAAGAAATCTCCTCTACTTTGACAATCGTCAATCACTCCCCAATGAAGCCAAAAAGGTATGTGATCTCTCCTCTTAAGCTCAAATAGGAAGTCTTGATTTCACTAGCATTTACCCTCAAAAGTTCAGCTTCTAACCTCCCTGGCCACTGACCCAATGCCTCAATTTATAGTGCAATGGAGATAAGTTACCAACTCCTCCTTCAAAGGGATAGCTCCTCTCAACAAGGGATTAGTTCCTCCTTGTATAGGATGCATGAACCACTTGGAGCGAACAATCCACGTAACAAATCCTTCTAGAAAACTCTAGAATCAACCCAAGATGCGTTTTTTAAGATAAAAATTGCGCCTTTTGACTTTTATAGGGGTATGCACCCTCCCCTTTACATACAGAGCGTATAAGTACACAGATATCTTGAAAAAAAGGTGCGGGCTCGTAGGAAAAGCTAAGAGAAAGTGCGGAACCAGAGTTATATTGTTCTTTTTTATGTCTTTCTCTCTTTTCTCAAGCTTGTTTTGAAGAGCTGAGGTTTAAGACTTGCTTAGGAAGCTGGTATAGGTGATGATAGGCCTACACCGACTGCAAATAATCAAGGTGACGATATTTTTGTGTAACAAGTATGCTCGACTTCAACACATCTATTCGCATATTAGATATTGTACTATGATCGGTTGGAATTCAAGACCCCAGACTAAGATTACATAAGTTTGGGTTGCGTGGATTGGTTCGTGATTATATACATGACTCTTTGATTGGATAGTTGTGACCATACCCGAGTGTTTTGGATGGCTACGACCATACCTCTATCTTTAGGAATGGTATTATCGAATGGGTGGCTACATACATACCACAGACCAAGTTTCATGTCTTTTGGATGGCTGCACCCATGCCTAGACTACATGTATTTCACTGTCAGAGATATCAGTTGTACTTGCGCCTACATGTTTTTAGCGATGGTATTCCGGTTTGGTTTATGATTTCATAAAGCATTTCACCCCTCCCACTCTCTCTGGCTTCATACTTTAGAGAGAATCTGTTACCAAGTAATTTGTCATTAACCTCATATCCCCTGATCTTAGATAGAGTCAGTCTCTGAGTGACATATCTGTTACATCAAACATCAAATAAATATGTCCATATCTTCCCACTCATTCAAGAAGATTAAACAAGTGCTCTCCAATCTTGAAGATTTACCCTTTTACCCATGTTTCTACATTTTTGCAAGTAAGCATCATTCTGCTTGCGACGGTTCTCTGTGTTGAACTATAAGGTCGCGTCGTCGTCGCAAGGGTACATCTGTTTCCTGTGACGGTCGAATTTTAGGGTCGGTGCAAGTCCTCAAGATCTTTATTGCGATGATGGCTCTGTGTACATTGCTTCATTGCGACATCGTCATTGAGCCCTAGTGTATGACTTGTGACAATCCAGAAATGGAGAATTAGTTCAAACAAAATGCTTCTGGGTGATTCTAGAGCTAGTTGTTGGGTCAAGGGAGTTCGCCTTTCCCCCTCTAGGATGGTAGTTCCACCTTTTGAGAAACCTCCCTTGAGGATAAGCTCCCTCTCCCTCATTTCATGGAGGCTCCTCCTCGTATAAAAGCACTCCCCATTGTTATGATAAGCTAGTTCTTAGTTTTTGGATTTGAGCAAATTAGCTAGCTTTCGTGTGAGTTTGTAGTGTGAATTGCTGATAGTTTAGCAATTGGTTGTGGATTGCCTTAGCTTTGTGTTAGAGCTTGTGAGTGAGAGAGAGAGAGAGAATTATCATCCATTTGGGAGACCCTTTTGAGAGTGAATGTTTGAAGAACATATCGACTGTGTTAGAGTCGCCCTGGTCAGTCGTCCGTCAGAGATCAAAACGCTTTATGCATTTCATGATTAGGTGTCCCGCTCCATTCTCCCAGTTGCATTCCACTAGGGGGCATGCCATAATCTGACGGAGAAGGTCATGATAGTCATTCCCCCTCATGTTTGGCTCTTGCTGGCTCAGGTCTTTTGTCAATCATCATCAAAGTTCATGACAGTCAAGGTCTGGTCCTTTAAAGGACAAAGGTCATTTCGAGGTCTAGGTCTAGGAATTCATCAATTTGGTCTTTGAACATGTCCAATAAAGCCATGCAGGCTAGAGTGAGGCCCTTACACAGTTATGGTTCAGAGAGCTTCATCATCATGTGGATAGACTCCGACTCTTCTTCAAAACTCTGTTTTGAAGAAAAGTCAAACAGTGTCATTTATGACAAAATTTTCAAAAACGTCGTCAGTTGATTTTTTCGGATGCAGTCATGGTTCCGTGGCCAAATGTCCTGACGTGCAATCCCCACAAAGAGTGTTGAAAATTGCATGATTCGAGCTAAAATTTCAAAGGGAAAGTGAAAATCAGTGTGTTTTAAAGTCAGTGAAAAAGTGCAAAACTCAAACATTAGAAAAATGGGTTTTTTAAGAAGAAAAAATTAAACCCATCTCTTCCAAGGCTATATATACAATTTTTTGTCAAAAACAAAAGCATTGTGCCATTACAAGTCTTGGAGAAGTGTTGGAAAGACGTGAGTGTGCATTGAAGAGCGATTGAGTGAGTTGGAGGTGACCTTGGAGGGCGAGGCGCATATAACCAGGAGCGCGACACACACAGAGGGCACGGTGCACACACAACCTACAGACAGTGTGATTTTCTTAATGGCGCGACACATACACAGGGGCACGGTGCACTGGGCTTTGCGCGTGACGCATACAGACAGAGGCATAAATGAGGAGCTGGAGTCAGTCTGGAGGTGATTACAAGGGTGTGGCACACACATAGGGCGCAACGCAAACAACACCCACCCATTGTTCAAACCTATAACTAGTGCAGCGAACACCCGGGGTGCGGCACACACAGATAGATGCGTGGTGCACAGAGACAAAGCGCCCAGCATGTGCCAAAACTCCCTCAAATCTTTTGTGAAGCCCCTCTAATTGCAAGGTAGGCTCTCAAACTCACTTCTGCATCAAATTTGATAAATATTGGTGGATTATTGTTGGTGATTGAATGCATAAACATTTCATAAAGCAAACAAAAGAAGACACCAAAGAAAAATCATTTTGCTAGGGTTGTGTAACAGTGTCATTGCTGCCAAGGCTTGATTTTTCCTACCCTACCCTTGTTCCTTATTCCCCCATGACATTTCTCCTATTATCACTACTCTAACACTACCAAACTCATATTCCCTTTACCCCTCCTCCTATTGCTCAATAGAAACCCCAAACCCTACCCCATCAAAATACCCCAAACTCCTCCCATATCCCTAACAAATTTCTCCCAGTAAACCCTATCCCCATTTCATCACTCCCTTCCTAACAATCCCTGTTTCATTTTTCCCTTTGGTAACAGATATTACAAAGGCACCTAGCCTCACACCATCATCAAAGGGGTAGCCTAATCACAGTCCACATTGCAATCATGTCATCACAACATTCGTTTGAGTATGAGAAGGAGACACAGAGTGACTCATCCTCAGAAGAGCAGGCTCCCAGGAGACACCACAAGAGTGGAAAAAATGTCAGGGACGAACCCACTACCCTCACCAAGTTACAAGCATGCCATCTTGGCATGTCATGCTTCCAGCACCTATCATGTTTTCAATTTTTTCAAAGGGTGGAAAATGTCAGAGTTCATCATGAGTTGGCCCATTTATTTGTGCTTCATCTACCTGGAGGTCAATCTACCTTGGCCGGGGTCACTTTCACATTGACACCTGATGCTATATCAGTGGCAACAGGTATACCAAATGTTGGGGAGCAGTGGCATAAGAAGAAGAAGGTGGAAAGGCAACACTATGAGCCTTACATCAAAGCCAGATTCTTGAATGAGCTCACAAGATTATTTCCCTTCAGATACTTGAAAAATGAGTATGCTCCGCTCATGAAATACATCATCTGTGAGGGGATATTCTCTCGATTGTATGCCTATCACATCTGCTTGCTCATGCACTTTACCAGGGTGAGGATGATGAAACTCCTATTTTTCATATGCAAGAATATAGAGAGGATGAACACCTTCATGCTGCATAACACCCCTCAACAACAACTTAACAGTGTGTATCACTTCGCTCTTATCCAGATTTTGGTAGATCACCAGTTGGGATTGCAGGGCATTGCTTGGGAGGACTTCATCTCCCGTGACTTCTTCAGCACACCACAGGTACTGTCAGAGCTCGAGCAGGAGTTGGGTGGTCCTTCTTATCAGCATGAGCATCATGAGACCACTACCATGCCAGTTTTCATTACATATCAGATAGGAAGCAGGCACTTGTTTGCAGTAGCAAAGCGAGTGTTATCTCCACCCGGGGTGGAATGGGCCTCGCTTCCAACATCGACTACACAGGTATTGGACAAGGGCAAGAAGCTCGTGCATGACGAGGGACCATCAGGCATACAGGAGACCGATGTCATCCTCATTCAAGATGAAGAGACAAAGGCAGAAAATTCCAAACTTAGGATGACCATTCAGGAGTAGGACTCGGAGATACAAGACTTTATACTCAATATGGAGAGAGCTAGATGGGTCATCAAGTATCTGGAAAATAGAAACAAATAGCTTGAGGACCAACAGACGATCATGGAGTTGCAAAGCATCCGTGAAAATCGACAAGCTGCCCAGCAGAGGAGGATCGAGCTCACTACCTTGGAGCAAGAGATCAACAACGACCGTGAGTCTTAGTTAGATCGGGTCAATGTACACTTGGAGAAGCTACTAGAGAAGGAAAACAGGGACAAAACCATATTGAGGAGGATGGCTTGTCATTACAGGGCATGGAACATGAGTGCAAAGGCGTGAATAAGAAGCTTGAAGGCCAAACTAAGCAAAGCAACAAAAGAGGCAAAAGAGGCAAAAGAGAAAGATCGGATTCGAATCTTGGCTGAAGCTTCCCTGGCACAACATAGCACTTCATAGAGGACCTACAACCCAAATTTCAAGGAATTTGGGAAAAGTTTGGTCACATGACAAATTTTTTGCACAAACACAGGTTTTTCCTCTATACGCGCAGTGCCACCGGTGTGACACGTAGGATTAGGAGCTGAAAATGAGAAATGGTTTGTAGTTTTGGATTTAGCATGAAAAATCATGACTACTGGCACTCGGAGCAAGAAATTTGGAGAAGATCTTGGCCACCAAAAGGGAAAAAAACACTCAAAAATGGCCTCACTGCCCCTGTTTTGACACACAGGAAGCAGTCTTGGGAGAATGAATATTTGGAGGGGAAAATGAGCTCCAAATTAAAAAATTCCACTTGGGTTGGAAAGTAGACAGGACAATATTTCCAACGAGAACACTTGGGCACATTTTGGACTCCCTCAAGTGCCTCAAAACTGACCTCAAATTGGCGTGGTGCATACAGAAAAGGGCACGACGCATATAGGAAAAAAGGCCCAGAATGCCTCTGTTTCGCGAAATTTCGCTTCTCGAATTTTTGTAAGTGGGACCACTCATATGCACTTTCATTTTTCAGCACCTAAGGTGGTTTTAAAAGTATTTTCACTCCAGATGGTAAGTTATCCAAGTGGCAAAGGAAGGCAAAGGGCCACCCAAGCCATTTGTCATGTTTGTGGCGCTGCACCTGTAGCTGTTGTTTGGCTCTCCACCTTCATTTTGTAATGATTCAAGTAACTCCCCAACCCTTGGGCATTCTATCTCTTTATGGCAGATTCTATATATTGTATGCAAACTATTTGCAAAGGGTTAGTTGGCTTGTAACTTCTGGGAGACTGTGGGAAAGAAACTTTGTTTTTGGATTGTATATTTTTTACAGAGGGTTAATGAAAGGCAGTGGATCTGTTTCATGAGATTCATGTGGTTGTGAGTGTAGAAAATATGTCTCTTATGTTTCATATGTATCTTGTTATGTTTCATAGCTCATTTCATATTCATTTCTATTGAAATTTTCTAAGTTAGCTAAGGTAGAATTCAATTCTATTGCTCTGGCTATGGGAAAAATTCATGTTCAGTGTTCATTCTTCTGTTGAAAAGGATTCATGTTGTCCATGCCCTTTTCACCCTCTTAATCAATCTCTCCATTCTGCACTATCTTAAAACTAAATTGCTAGGCTTTCCGCCTACCTTGCCTCACGAAATAATCTGTGCCTTTATGTTAAGTTCTATGTTTATTGAGGTCCATTGGTCCCATATCATCCCAGAAACACAGTCATTCATAAAAATCACTCCTTGTATTCATATTCAATTACTAGCCTAAGACAAAAAGTTCAATGTAAGTCATCTCAGGCCTTTTCATTCACTTATTCACTGAGTGTGACTCGGAGAGAGCCGTCTCCTGCTCTAGTAGGGCTAGCTACCAGGCTAAGCATGGTTTGTGGCTACCCTGAATTTTACCTTCTTTCAGCCTAAGGCGAATTTAGGTGCTAACATAGTGGCCACTCTGTTGGGGACAAATCAAATCCCCTTGCTTCTTATAATTCTAAACTTCTGGATGATAAGTTTAGGATTTGATAGGATGAGTAAAGTAGGTTGTGTCCGTTGATTTTTCTCAATAGCACGCTGGCTTCTCGAAGATACACCAGAGCTAATCCAAATCCTGACCATCTGCTCATATACAAAAATCCCAATTTGATTTCAAGGAATCGTTGTTAAGAAAGCTCTATATCACCCGTGCTCAAGTCTCATTCATGCCCGGACATTTTTGAGTATATTGAAGAGCTAGAGTTTGATGAGCAGTTTGAATTATCGTTGTTTGAAACCAAGTATGAAAGAGAGGTTGACTATACTGTCCACAATCCAAAGTTTCTTGTAGACTTGGAGACGGAAAGGGCTAACCGATCTATTGATAACTACATAATAGCTCAGCTTCAAACTCCAATTTCTAGCCCCTTAAAAACTGTGCACACTCCTCCAATACCTCTAAGGACAAATCCACCAACAGTGATGGCTGCCCGTTTTGCACCTCTTGTTTTGCCTCAAATTTTAGATGATATGCCCGCTGATTACTAAAGCAAAATCCCATTTTTTGATGGCACTCCTAATGGCATTACTGCACAGCAACATGTGGATAGAATGGTATACTTCTATGAACTTCATGAGATAGATGCGGAGAACGTGGCAATGAGACTTTTTGTACAAACATTTGCAGGTGAAGTAAGGAAATGGTTCAAAGGTTTACCGGTTGCACGTATCGCTACCTTGGAAGACCTACAAAGACAATTCTTAAACCATTGGGAAGTGAAAAAGAATCCTCTTCAAATTTTGTCCGAATATGAGCAAATCAAGAGAAACGTTGGTGAGTCGGTCTAAGATTATTGCATTAGATTCAGTACAGTTTATAATGAAATTCCAGATAATCTATGGCCACCTGTGGGACTAGCCATGTTGAAGTTCCCGGATGGTTTTGATGCTGATATGGCTTATCAATTGAGAGAAAGAGAACTGGCTACAATGGAAGACATGCAGAAGATAACAATCAACATTGAAGCAAATATGCTGACCAAGAGAGCTAGAGCAAAGGCAGAAAAGAAGATCACTGCAAAAGAAGAATCTTCCTCGATAGATCAACTACTTCGGAAGGTAGAGAAGATGCTTGAAAGAGTGACACTTGATAAACAGGAGCCACAAGTTAGAAATCCTAACTTCTATGGCCAACAACAACCATAGTATAGAATAAGACAGAGAGATCTATGAGCTCAAGAGCCGATTGCACAACAATGAGTACAAACACCTTTGCTGCAAAATTTTGTGCATGGACCAGAATCAGATGAAGACAGGAATGTAATAGGCGAAGAAAATCATCTCTTTACTCTTGATGATTTGCCTACTTATCTCACTGAAGAGGAGTATGTAGAGAATTCAACTGCACGCAAAGATGGATATTTCATTCTAGCAAGCGACACCATCTTGGAAGAGCAATCAGATGAATACCAAAGAGGCTACATGAATGCTTTGTCTGCCCAACAACAGCGATATTCACTTAGAAACAGGGATGTGCTGGTCAGAACCATTTAGAAAAAGAAGTATGTTGAAGCGCCAAAGAATGATTCAGTAGGTACACAAAGAAAAGGAAAGGAGGCGGTTGAAACAGAGAGCAGCAAATGAACATCAGCAGAACCAGCACATCAACAAGTTACATTGAAAGAAAGGGAGAGGAAAGAAATCCCAGTCAAAGAGGTAGAAAGGATTACCGCTTTCAATTTAGAGAATGAGATTTCCAAGCTAAAAATATCCATCCCTTTGACTGAACTATTGAAGAACAGCAGTTATAAAGGACAAGTATCTAAAATGTTAAATTTGGACCCAATGTCCGACATGGTGAATGTCAAAGATGATCAACCTAAAATGATTTTTGGGCCAGCATCAAATGGTGAGTTTCATGACAACGATGTGCCACCTTTTTACATCAGTTTAAGGTTGCATGATTTTGTGTTACATAACACCATGTTCGATTCCAGAGCCTCTCACAATCTCATTCCCAAGGCAATCATGGACAAGCTTGGTCTAGACATCACCCGGTAATATCATGATCTCTATTCGTTCGATTCCAGCACAGTAAGATGTATAGGTCTCATCAAATATTTGGTTGTGAGTTTGGATCAGCTCCCCATGAAGAATGTTTTGATGGATATTGTGGTGGCAGACATTCCTCCAAGGTTTGGCATGCTTCTTTCCAGGTCTTGGGTAGAGAAACTAAAAGGGACACTACAGCTAGATTTCTCCTATGCAACGATTCCAGTATTTGGAAAAATGAGGAAATTATATCGGGAACAAAAAATGAAGTACATGATCACAAGCAAAGAGAAACTAATAAATCATCCTATTAACTATGTACATACAGATTTAGAGTATTTTGTTTTATATTAAGATAGTTTAAATGATATAGATAGTCATTTAATAGAAGCAGATGATATCCCGGAAATAACAGAAAATTTCAGAGAAGTTTTGAAAAAAGAAGAACAACAGAACATCGTTGGGCAATCAGCTGAAAGCAATGGGAAGCAAGCAGACAAGGCACAACAAACATATTTCCAGCACTTGCAAGAGGAAGAAGAAGGTTTGTGCACCATGGATTTCGATGGAGCGGTGGGAAATGATGGTGTCGGAATTAGAATTTGGGTACGCAGTCCTTTCTCCGCCCCAAACAAGGTCCCTAGTAACGTACGGGTATGCTCTTACAAGTTGGCTTTTGAATGTTCAAATAATGAAGCTGAGTATGAAACTCTGATTACTGGCCTAAAGATTCTAAGAAAGTTGAACGCTAAGAGGATTTCAGTAAATGGCGACTTCGAATTGGTTATCAAGCAGGTCAAAGGCGAATATCAAGCAAAGCATCCTAGGATGCGGGCCTACCATAACGCAGTCCTAGACATTTTGAAATTATTTTCAGAATACACCTTGACATGTGTGCCTCGCATACAAAATAGCATTGTTGATGCTCTTGCTAAGGCAGCGAGTAGTTTGAAAATCCCAATGAACTCTAGTAACAAATTTGAAATCCATGTCAAGCACCGTCCAACCATTCCAGACAATCAGAGATATTGGCAAGTGTTCCAGGATGATGACGAGATTGATGATTTTCTGCAAAACAAAGGCATGTTTAAAGAGACCTCAATTGATGAAGAAAATGATGATGGAAAAGGAAATGGTATAGATGAAATGCAGATCAATGAAATGGACGTGTTGCAGCTGAAGAATAACGTTATTCCCAAAGGTGTGATACCTCTAGAAAAACTCTTCGATCGGGATGATGTAGCCTGTAATCCGACATTGTAGCCAACAAAGAAGGGTGTGGAAGAGGTCAATATCGGGACAGCTACAAATCCTAAATTGGTAAAATTGTCTAAAGCATTGCCACCAAAGATCAAGGACAAATATATCAGTTTGATGTCTTCATTTGTAGATGTGTTTGCTAGGGACTATTTCGACTTAAAGACGTATGAGACGAATATAATTCAGCACATTATACCCATCAAGCCCAATCAAAAACCATTCAGACAGAAGATGAGAAGGCTAAATCCAAAGTTTCTGCGATCTATTGAAAAGGAGATCAACAAGTTGTACAAATTAGGGATCATTGTGCCAATCCGATTTTCATATTGGATCTCTAACTTGGTGCCTGTAAGGAAGAAGACAGGTGAGATTTTCTTATGCATTGATTTCAGAAATCTCAACAAAGTTTCATTAAAGGACAACTATCCATTGCCCAAAATGGACCATATACTTCAGCAAGTAGTGGGGGCATCTCGGATGTCACTGCTTGATGGTTATTCCAGATATAACCAAGTTTCTATCCATGAGGATGACCAAGACAAGACAGTGTTCACCACTCCATGGGGGACCTTTCATTACGCGAAAATGCCTTTCGGTTTGAAGAATGCGGGTGCCACATTTTAGCGTGCTATGGACTTGGATTTTGCAAACGAGAAGGATTTCTTTTTGGTGGTGTATTTGGACGATTTGACAGTGTTTTATAAATTTGATGAAGAGCACATGTACCATCTTAAAACTGTCTTCCTAAAGTGCAGAAAATATGGCTTGTCACTGAATCCAAAGAAGAGCTTGTTCGCCATGGAAGAAGGCAAACCACTCGGGCACATTATCTCAAAGGATGGCATCCGTATTGACCCGGCACATGTGCAAGAAATTCAGCAAATAGATCTTCCCTAAAATAAAAAGGAGATACAATCATTCAATGGCAAGATGAACTTCCTCCGCCGCTTTGTACCCAATCTCGCAGAGCATCTAAGAGAAATGACAAACATGCTTAAGAAGGACAGCCAAGTGAAATGGACGGAAGAGGTGGTAAAATCTTTCAATTTGGTCAAATTGGCTCTTTCCTCAGCACCAGTTCTAGTTAGCCTAGACTATACTCAGGATTTCATATTGTTTTCATTTGCTTCGGAGCATACTATGGCAGTGGTATTATTGCAGAAGAGAGATGATCATGAAAGACCCATTGCATTTTTTAGCAAAGCTAAAAGAGATGCAACTTTAAAGTATAACATCATTGAGAAGTAGGCTCTTGCACTTGTGAAGGCATTGAAAGATTTTCGGGTGTATATTCTACATTCTCACGTTCTAGCCTATGTTCCTAACGCTGCTATAAAGGATTTTTTAGTGTAGGCCGATCCGGAAGGAAGAAGAGGTAAGTGGATTGCAGCCTTGCTGGAATATGACGTAGAAATAAAGCCCACAAAGCTGGTGAAAGGACAGGGATTTGCGAAGCTAATGGCTGAATCAAACTTGCATGTTTTGGACATAAATATGATCGTTGCTTTGTCCAATGAGAATGATGAAGAATCGTCAATTCAGGTATCTGAAATGTTTGCTCTTTCTCCATGGTATTATGATATCATATATGTGCTCAAAAATTTGTCACCTCCGCCCGGCATGACAAGAAACAAAGCAAGAACACTCAAGTTAAAGGTTGCCAAGTTTTGCATTCTTAATTCAGCACTGTATTGGAAAGATCTCGGTGGCGTTTTGTTAAATTTCTTGGTGGAAAAGGAAGCAAAGCAAGTCATGGAGGACTGCCACCAAGGAGACTGTGGAGGTCACCTCTTTTGGAAGTCAACAGCGAACAAAATTTTGAGAGCAGGGTACTATTGGCCAACATTGTTTGCTGATGTATATAAGATGGTTAAGTGCTGTCATAAGTGTCAAATTTTCGAAGGAAAGTGAAAGTTACAGCCTCTACCACTCAAGCCCATAGAGGTGAGCACCCCTTTTCAGCAATGGGGGTTGGATTTCATTGGCGAAATTCATCCTGCTTCTTCTGGACAACATATATGGATCCTCACAGCCACATATTACTTCACAAAATGGATTGAGGCGATTCCCACCAGAAAAGCTATAGATGCGGTAATCATTTCATTCCTTGAAAATAACATCTTGTCTCACTTTGGTTGCCCGAAAAAGCTAATCACTGATAACACAACAGCTTTCAAATCAAACAGGATGGTGGAGTTTTGTCATAGATATCACATTATTTTGGGTCATTCAACCACCTATCATCCGCAAGGCAATGGATTGGCAGAATCTTCAAACAAATCATTGGTCAACATAATCAAGAAGCTGCTGGAAATGAACAAGAAGAGATGGCATAAGAGGTTGGTAAATGCACTTTGGACAGATCGGGTCAGCTAGAAGAAATCCATAGGTACATCACCGTTTGAGCTTGTTTATGGAGTTGATACAGTATTTCCTTCCTCTCTCGCTTCCCCGATTGTCGAACTTCTTCAGAGGCCGACAGTGAAGAAGATCTCATGTAGAGGAGGTTGAATCAAATGGTCCACTTGTAGCAGACCAGAGAAGAAGTTTTCAAGAATACATCCAAATTGCAGGAGAAAATCAAGAAAATTTATGATAGAAAGGAAAAGGTGGATGATGTAGTGCTGAAGTGGGATGCAAGGAATGAGGAGAAAGGCAAGCACGGTAAGTTCGAGAACCTCTGGAAATGTCCTTTCAAGATTGCAGCATATCGGGGGCAGAATGCCTTTCTTCTTAAGGAAATAAACAGAGAAGATTGTCCAGGAGGGCCGATCAATGGTCGGTTTCTCAAGCGATACCACTTCTAAGTTGTTAAAACTGCTTCCACTGTCATTGTAAATGCCATTTTATTTCAGTTTCATTAGAGTTGTTCAAACTAGTCTTTAAGTCATTTCAATGTCAAGTTTGAGTTAGTTTTTTTTTTGTCGCTTCAGTTTCATAAATGAGTCAGAGTCCTGTATTATTTATCAAAATGATGACTCCATAGCCCAATGGACGAAGGCACTGTCTAGCTCCTCCATAGATCTGCTGTTCTTGGCACCTCCAAGGAGCTACCATCCCCCATTGGAGCCAATGTTAGAGTCGGTCTGGTCAGTCCTCTGTCAGAGATCAAAACTCTTTATGCATTTCATGATTAGGTGTCCCGCTCCATTCTCCCAGTTGCATTCTGTTAGGGGGCATGCCATAATATGACGGAGAAGGTCATGATAGTCATTCCCCCTCATGTCCGGCTCCTACTGGCTCAAGTCTTTTGTCAATCATCATCAAAGTCCATGACAGTCAAGGTCTAGTCCTTTAAAGGACAAAGGTCATTTCGAGGTCTAGGTCTAGGAATTCATCAATTTGGTCTTTGAATATGTCCAGTAAAGCCATGTAGGCCAGAGTGAGGCCCTTACACAATTATGGTTCAAAGAGCTTCATCATCATGTGGATAGACTCCGACTCTTGTTCAAAACTCTATTTTGAAGAAAATTCAAACAGTGTCATTTATGACAAAATTTTCAAAAAAGTCGTCCATTGATTTTTTCGGATGCAGTCATGGTTTCCGTGGCCAAATGTCCTGACGTGCAATCCCCGCAAAGAGTGCCGAAAATTGCATCATTCGAGCTAAAATTTCAAAGGGAAAGTGAAAATCAGTATGTTTTAAAGTCAGTGAAAAAGTACAAAACTCAAACATTAGAAAAATGGGTTTTTGAAGAGGAAAAAATTAAACCCATCTCTTCCAAGGCTATATATACAAATTTTTGTCAAAAACAAATGCATTGTGCCATTACAAGTCTTGGAGAAGTGTTGGAAAGGTGTGAGTGTGCATTGGTGAGCGATTGAGTGAGTTGGAGGCGACCTTGGAGGGCGCGGTGCATATAACCAGGAGCGCGGTGCACACATAGGGTGCGGCGCACACGCAGCCTGCCCACAATGTGATTTTCTTAAGGGCGCGATGCATACCCAGGGCGCAATGCAGTGGGCTTTGCGCATGGCACATACAGACAGAGGCATAAACAAGGAGCTGGAGTCGGTTTGGAGGTGATTACAAGGGCACGACGCACACATAGGGCGTGGCACACACAGCACCTGCCCACCGTTCAAACCTATAACTAGTGCAACACACACCCGGGGCATGGTGCACACAGACAGGGGCGCGGTGCATAGAGACAAAGCGCCCAGAACATGCCAAAACTCCCTCACATCTTTTGTGAAGCCCCTCTAATTGTAAGGTAGGCTCTCAAACTCACTTGTGCATCAAATTTTATAAAGCTATGGTGGGTTATTGTCGACGATTGAATGCATAAACATTTCATAAAGAAAACACAAGAAGACACCAAAGAAAATCCATTTTTCTAGGGTTGTGTAATAGTGTCATTACTGCCAAGGCTTGATTTTTCCTACCCTACCCTTGTTCCTTATTCCCCCATGACATTTCTCCTATTATCACTACCCTAACACTACCAAAATCATATTCCCTTTCACACTCCTCCTATTGCTCAATAGAAAACCCAAACCCTACCCCATCAAAATACCATAAACTTCTCCCATATCCCTAACAAATTTCTCCCGGTAAACCCTATCCCCAGTTCATCACTCCCTTCCTAACAATCCCTGTTTCATTTTTCCCCTTGGTAACAGATATTACAAAGGCACCCAGCCTCACACCATCATCAAAGGGGCAGCCTAATCACAGTCCACATTGCAGTCATGTCATCATAGCATTTGTCTGAGTATGAGAGGGAGACACAGAGTGACTCATCCTTAGAAGAGCAGGCTCCCAGGAGATACCACAAGAGTGGTAAACATGTTAGGGATGAACCCACTATCCTCACCGAGTTACAAGCATGCCCTCTTGCCATGTCATGCTTCCAGCACCTATCATGTTTTGAATTTTGTCAAAGGGTGGCAAATGTCAGAGTTCATCATGAGTTGGCCCATTTATTTGTGTTTCATCTACATGGAGACCAGTCTACCTTGGTCGGGGTCACTTTCACAGTGACACCCGAAGCTATATTAGTGGCAAAAGGTATACAAAATGTTGGGGAGCAGTGGCATAAGAAGAAGAAGGTGGAAAGGAAACACTATGAGCCTTACATCAAAGCCGGATTCTTGAATGAGCTCAGAAGAGTATTTCCCTTCAGATACTTGAAAAATGAGTATGCTCTGCTCATGAGATTGATCATGAAATACTTCAGCTGTGAAGGGAGATTCTCTCGACTGTATGCCTATCACATCCACTTTCTCACGCACTTTACCAGGGTGAGGATGATGAACCTCGCATTTTTCATATGCACGAATATAGAGAGGATGAACACCTTCATGCTGCATAAGACCCCTCAACAGCAACTTAACAATGTGTATCACTTCACTCTTATCCGGATTTTGGTACATCACCAGTTGGGATTGCAGGGCATTGCTTGTGAGGACTTCATCTCCCGTGACTTCTTCAACACACCAAAGGTACTATCAGAGCTCGAGCAAGAGTTGGGTGGTCCTTCTTATCAACATGAGCATCATGAGACCACTACCATGCCAGTTTTCATTACATATCAGAGAGGCAGTAGGCACTTGTTTGCAGCAGCAAAGCGAGTGTTATCTCCACCCGGGGTGGAAGGGGGCTCACTTCTGGCATCAACTACATAGGTATTGGACAAGGGCAAGAAGCCCGTGCATGATGAGGGACCATCAGGCGTACAGGAGACCGATGTCTTCCTCATTCATGATGAAGAGACAAAGGCAGAAAATGCCAAACTTAGGATGACCATTCAGGAGCAGGACTCAGAGATACAAGACTTGATACTCAATATGGAGAGAGCTATATGGGTCATCAAGTATCTGGAATAGAGAAACAAATATATTGAGGACCAAAAGATGATCATGGAGCTACAAAGCATCCATGAAAATCGGCAAGCTGCCCAGCAGAGGAGGATCGAGCTCACTACCTTGGAGTAAGAGATCAACAACGACCGTGAGTCTTGGTTAGATCATGTCAGTCTACACTTGGAGAAGCTGCTGGAGAAGAAAAATAGGTACAAAACCATATTGAGGAGGATGGCTTGTCATTACAGGGCATGAAACATGAGCGCAAAGGCCCGAATAAGAAGCTTGAAGGCCAAACTAAGCAAAGCAACAAAAGAGGAAAAAGAGGCAAAAGAGAAAGATCGACTTTGAATCTTGGCTAAAGCTTCCCTAGAATATCATAGCACTTCATAGAAGACCTCCAGCCCAAATTTCAAGGAATTTGGGAAAATTTTGGTCACATGACAATTTTTTGGCACAAACATAGGTTTTTTCTCTATATGCGCCGCGCCGCCGACGCGACACATAGGATTGGGAGCTCCAAATGAGAAATGGTTTGCATTTTTGTATTCAGCATGAAAAATCACGACTACTGGCACTTGAAGCAAGAAATTTGGAGAAGATCTTGGCCACCAAAAGGGCAAAAAACACTCAAAAATGGACTCACTGCCCCTATTTTGACACATAGGAAGCAGTCTTGGGAGAATGAAGATTTGGAGGGGAAAATGAGCTCCAAATTCAAAAATTCTACTCGAGTTGGAAATTAGACAGGACAAGCTTTCCAACGAGCACACTTGGGCACATTTTGGACTCCTGCAAGTGCCTAAAAACTGGCCTCAAAGTGGCGTGATGCATATAGAAAAGGGCGCGACCCATATAGGAAAAAAGGCCCATAATGCCTCTTTTTTGCGAAATTTCGCTTCCCGACTTTTTGTAAGTGGGCCCACTCATATGCACTTCAGTTTTTTAGCACCTAAGGCAGTTTTAAAATTATTTTCACTCTAGATGGTCAGTTATCCAAATGGCAAAGGAAGGCAAAGGGCCACCCAAGCCATGTCATGTTTGTGGCACTACACCTGTAGCTGTTGTTTGGCTCTCCACCTTCATTTTGTAATGATTCAAGTAACGCCCCAACCCTTGGGTGTTCTATCTCTTCATGGCACATTCTATATATTGTATGCAAACTATTTGCAAAGGGTTGGTTGCCTTGTAACTTCTGGGAGACTGTGGGAAAGAAACTCTATTTCTGCATTGTATATTTTTTACAGAGGGTTAATGAAAGGCAGTGGGTCTGTTTCATGAGATTCATGTGGTTGTGACTGTAGCAAATGTGTCTCTTATGTTTCATATGTATCTTGTTATGTTTCATAGCTCATTTCGTATTCATTTCTATTGAAATTTTCTAAGTTAGCTAAGGTAGAATTCAATTTTATTGCTCTGCCCATGGGAAAATTTCATGTTCAGTGTTCATTCTTCTGTTGAAAAGGATTCATGTTGTCCATGCCCTTTTCACCCTCTTAATCAATCTCTCCATTCTGCACTATCTTAAAACTAAATTGCTAGGCTTTCTGCCTACCTTGCCTCACGAAATAATCCGTGCCTTTATGTTAAGTTCTCTGTTTATTGAGGTCCATTGGTCCCATATCATCCCAGAAACATAGTCATTCATAAAAATCACTCCTTGTTTTCATATTCACTTACTAGCCTAAGACAAAAATTTCACTGTAGGTCATCTCAGGCCTTTTCATTCACTTATTCACTGAGTGTGACTCGGAGAGATCCCTCTCCTGCTATGGTAGGACTAGCTACCAGACTGAGCATGGTTTATGGTTACCCTGAATTTTGCCTTCTTTCAGCTTGAGGTGAATTTAGGTGCTAACAAACTGGACCCTTCGAGAAGGCTTGCGATGTCAAGGCTTGGTTGTAAGCTTTGCTTTTATTCATTTTAATACAATCAATGGTGATTTCCTATGTCATGTGTAAAATATACTTCATAGCTTATGGTTCCTTGACTCTGTAAGTAAATAGATAATCGTTGTTCTCATTTATGTGTTCTTTTGTTCTCTTGTGTTGTTTCAAGTAAATTGATTATTGAGGAGAATGAAACAATAGCTGAAGCAGTGCAACAAAAGCTCCATCGAACACTGGTTTGAGGTAGGCTCTTTCAACAATGATTGTTTCAGGAAATTAGTTGTTGTTTTGTCTTGCTGTAACTAGACCCCTCTAGGGCTAGAGGGGTTTCCTCTGTCCGTAGAGGGAACATTTCCTACATCACAGGAAGGAACCTAAGGAAAAGGATCCCCAAGATCCTTCAACCCTCAAAGCACCAAAGTTGTCACCTCCGTGCACTTTGTGTAAAGTTGTTGGGCATACCACCAATAATTGTCCTGAACTACCTCATCTCAAACCTTTGGTTAATAAAATGTTCCCTGAGCCAAATATCCCTAAATTCCATGTTATATTACGGGGTCTAGCCATGAAATGAAGAACATTATGCAAAAATCACCCTTGTGCCTTGTACGATCATCATCGTCACTATTCCCATTATTTCCCTCCTCTCGAAGAACTTCATGATTGTCTTGAGGCGCTTCGCAGATATGAGGCCACTCATAGTGGATCACCTACTCCTATACCTGTGGATTCTAGTACCACTAGTAAACCATAACAGAGAGAATCTGGTCCCACCATTGTCATCCCTCTCCCTAATGTCAAGATGATGGACTCCACGAGCCATATCCTTTACTTGTCGTCATCCTTGAGTTCCTTGCAGGGAAACCTTTCTAAGATTTCTGCATGTGCTTATATTGAACCTCTTTCGATAAAATCCCAGGTCTCAACATCCATAGATCCTCCATCTAATATCTTGTCTTCTAACTTTCTAGATGATGCGTATGTGAACCTTCTCTCTCAGGTTGATGCACCAGGTACTGTTGCCACATCATGTAGTCACTCTTCCTCCCATCCACCAATCTTCAATTCTAATGAGGACATCATGGAAGTTATGTCTACCCCTTATTACCCTTCCACTTAGGTAAGGGTTCATATCTTTTGGAGGATTCTAATGGCCATCTCCTTCCTAATTCTCCCATTGTACTCCACCTCAAGAAATTTCTCTCATAGCATATTCATTTGATTTGCATTTCTTTATTTCTGTCATAAAGTTAGGTAGGTTACATCATCTCATTTGTTTCCTTTTGCGCCTTTGATATGGATCCATCATCCACACCATATATCGATCATACCAACAGTGCGAGTTGCTTCTCTAGGAATCTATCCTCGGTAGCCTAGGCCATTATTACCCCCTTGCATACATTAGTCCTTTAGAACAACGTGTGCATTGGATTTGCCACCAATAATCATGCCAAATATGATGTAGTGATAGTTTTGTTAGTCAATTCTCTCACTCATTGCATCCTTCATCTTCATGTTCATTTATATTCCTTGCTACTTGTCTTGAAATTCAATGGTGTGTATCATGTGCATAACCAATTCCTGTTGAAAAATGTGCAACAAGAAATGTTAAATTTAGAATGTGCTAAAAATAGACCTGCTAAAAATGGCATGTCTAAAAATAGCAGTTTGGCCAGTGAGGTCATTGGCCACATTGGGTGAGAGGTGAAACTGCTAAAAATAGAAAGTTCTAAAAATTGCATTTCTGGGTCCCTTCCTATTTATAGAAGTCCCTAACCTATCTATAGGAAGTAAAATTAATCTTGGTCTTAACAACAGTTGGAAATATTAATTAATTAATTCAGTTGAGTTAATTAGTTAAGGAAATTCGAATTTCAAGTCTTTGTGAGCATGCACATGAGTTGTCCCACTGATTTAGGAATTTATCCTTAATTTCCTCCACTAATTGAGGGAATAAGTATGAGTTATATAATGAGATAATCAGTTGACTTAGTTCTAACTAGTCAAGTCCAGCTAGATTATTTTAACAAGTTGTTAAAATAATAAAATATAGTTTGTTAATGCTTGCATGCATGTGACAACTATTATTTTAGATAACTGAGGATTCACTCATGGATAACTGTTGCATGTCAGTTCTGTCAGAGACCTAATTTTTGTATGGTTGAGGAACTAGTGTCCTTAAGGATTGCGTAGTTGGACCATTGGTTATTTTGGTATGTTTGGAATTAATAACATATGCTTTTGCTATTATTTCTTAAGCAAACTACATAAGGACCATAGCTAAAGCCTATATAAACAGGGCTTGGTTGGTTCATGAGACATATCTTCATATCTTCATAGTTCATTGAGAACTGAATAGCTTAAGAGCTAATTCTTTTTGTATTGTGAAGAGGATTTCCACTTGATTGATAATACATGGTTGGGTTTTTATGCTAATGCTTTCCCCTGGATATATCTTGTGTTATGTGTGATTATTTCTCTTGATCAGTTATGCATGTTTCTACTTATGTTTCTCATGAATTCGATTATGCTTCTCCTTAATGTTTTGTAGAAGTAGAACCAATATTATGCTTTAGGACATTGCATATATCGATTTGTTCTATAGGTGAAATTTCTACATGGTATCAGAGCACAGGTGATCAAGCAAGAACAATATACTAGCAGAAGAAATTTGAAGTTTATTATTCGGGATATAGATCTCAAGTTCTTATCACATCTATTTCATCAATGGCGTTCTATGGTTTGAGGCTTGAGTATGCCCTCGATAGCAGCTCAAACTATATATCTTGGAAGGATTGCATGGAGGCAGTTTTGGAAGATAATGGACTTAAGGATTTCATTGATCAAGAAATTCCTAAGCCTGCTGACAAGACTGAGCAGGTGGAATGGAGGAAGTGTGTGGCTAGAGCTAGGAGAATTCGCTTGGAGGGAGTGCAAGATCACATTGTCTGAGCCTCCATGGGACAGAGACTCTGCATGCAATGTGAAAAACATTGAAATATTTATATCATAATAGCAGTGATTAGAGGAAGCTGGCACTGAAGGAAAAACTTTGAAATATCAAGTGTGAAAGGGATGAGATGATCTCTATGTATCTAACCAAGCTCATCATATGCAGGGATGAGCTTGCAAGTGTAGGTGTCGTGACATCAGATGAGGATATGGTGAGTCTAGCACTCCTTGGCCTTCCTAAGAGCTGGCATAGCTACCAGGACTCGGTGAATGGAAGGGAGAAACTGCCAAATTGGGAATGACTATGGTCGGATTTGATGCAGGAGGAGATCAAACGGAGCACTAGAGATAGTTCTTCATCCATGCATGATGAGGAGAAACTATGCCTTAGCGAGTAAGGCGAAGAAGGGGAAGGAGAAGGTTTCTCTTTCTGAATCTAGTTCTTCCAATGATGGGAAGAAGGTTGACAAATCGAAAGTGCGATGCTTTTGTTGTCATGAGGTGGGCCATTATGCTGCAAATTTTCCATGGAGGAAATCCAAGAAGGGATCCGGGGAAGGATCTGAAGGTGAGGCACTTGCTTCACAGTTTGACTTGGATTTCACACTCTTCGCATGCATGGTTTCATCCATGGTGGGAAGTGGTTGGTTTCTTGAGAGTGGAGCTTCTTTCCACATGACCGACGACAAGAGTTTGTTTAGTACTTTGGAGGAGAAAGATTTCCAAATACTCATAGTGATGGGTAATGATGAGAAGTATAGTGTCTCAGGTGTAGGCACAATGATTTTTTGGAGGGAGCATGGAGCTCACCTTACCTTGACCGATTTCAAGTATGTACCAAGACTGAAGAGAAACTTGATGTCGATCGCGATGCTGGAAGACAAAGGCTATGATGTAGTCTTCAGTAAGGGAAAGGTTTTCCTTAGACACATCATCACTGGACAGGTGAAGCAGATTGGTTCATGGGTCAAGAAACTGTATGCTTTTGAGGTTCAAGATGCATGCAAAGCCTTGAGCAGCAAGGCAACTGATGGAGACTTGGTGGTTGAGAGGGAGGGTATATTACCTCTCAACATGCAGAGCCAGAAGAAGTCTCAGACAATTGTGGAGGAGCCACGATTGGTGCAGCAACTTCAGGAGGTTGTGGAGCAACCACAATAGGGGAAGCTGAGTGGAGATCGAGTAGAGACATCTACTCATGCAGAGACCTCTAGTAGGGGGAAACTTCGAGCCAAGTGGGCTGAGGGATCACATGCTGCCATATCTCCAGGTAGGAGATGGGGCGATATAGAGTGATCGTCCCAAGGAGGAGGGGTAGGATCATTGAGGTACCCAACCTCTTGGATGGGACCTTGATACAGGAGCCCTGATGTGGAGTAGCAGGAACTGACTGATTGGGTAGAGACAGATGCGGATGGAGCGACAGAGAGAGTGACAATGTAGGGAAGCCTAGGACAATGCTTAGCTAGCAGGCTGCAACAATGCGAGAGGCACAAGTGTTTTGCACAGTGCTAGGTGGCATAGAGAGTTTTGCAATGGTGCGATATGCATGGAGATGTTGCAGCAGCGTAGATTTCAGAGAGGGAGCACTTTTCACCAGTAGGTAGAGCTTTAGCATCAGAGTATGTTCTAGTCCAATAGAGTGGTCATTTGGGAGTGTTTTTGCTCCAAGTGTTTTTGGAGCAAGTGGACTGGGTAGATGTGTTTCATGCAGAACATTCCATAGTTACAGGATCAAGTTCAAGAGAAAGCCTTTCTTGTTGAGAGGGATTGTTGAAAAATGTGCAACAAGAAATGTTAAATTTAGAATGTGCTAAAAATAGACCTACTAAAAATAACATGTCTAAAAATAGCAGTTTGGCCAGTGAGGTCATTGGTCACTTTGGGTGAGAGGTGAAATTGCTAAAAATAGAAAGTTCTAAAAATAGCATTTCTGGGTCCCTTCCTATTTATAGCAGTCCCTAGTCTATCTATAGAAAGTAAAATTAATTTTGGTCTTAACAGCAGTTGGAAATATTAATTAATTAATTCAATTGAGTTAATTAGTTAAGAAATTTGAATTTGAAGTCTTTGTGAGCATGCACATGAGTAGTCCCACTGATTGAGGAATTTATCCTTAATTTTCTCCACTAATTGAGGGAATAAGTATGAGTTCTATAATGAGAGAATCAGTTGACTTAGTTCTAACTAGTCAAGTCAAGTTAGATTATTTTAACAAGTTGTTAAAATAATAAAATATAGTTTGTTAATTGCTTGCATGCATGTGACAACTATTATTTTAGATAACTGAGGATTCACTCATGGATAATTGTTGCATGTCAGTTCTGTCAGAGACCCAGTTGAGATCAGATGTGGGACAGTGTACTATCAGATGCTTAACTATTTCT
>APFE030302440.1:2506-14109 GCA_000404065.3 Pinus taeda
AGCAGTTTGGTCGCAGAGATTGTGTTCAAGTATGGGGTTAGTACAAGCAGCTATAAGGATAGACTGTGACAGCCAAAGTGCAATTTTCTTGGCAAAGGACCCTGCTTATCATTCAAAGACAAAGCACATTGATGTTCAGTATCACTTTGTGAGGGATATGATAGAAGACAAAAAGGTGTTGCTGGTAAAGGTGGACACTTTGAAGAATATTGCAGATGCATTGATAAAATCTATGAGCTCTGAGAAGTTCTCTTGGTGTAGAGAAACAATGGGCGTTTCAGGGTTGGAAAAATGACTAAGCTCTCCTGTGGGCCCCTGTGGAAAGAAAACAACAAGTGGGAGATTGTTGGGTTGTGTTATATTCTTTCCACGACTAACCTACGTAGTGAACCGAGGGGGTTAGAGGGGGGGTGGAGCCCCCCCTTCGTTGTGTCGATTGTGCAACCCCTCTTGTCTGGGGGGTTTAAAGGGGGCGGGTAGCCCCCTTCTACGGGGTCCGGGGCAGCGCCCCAAGAAAAAAAAAAATTGGACCCTATATTAGGTTGGGCGAACCTACCTATGTTTTTTGGTCCATGGTTTTGGACGCGATGGTTTTCGGTCCATGGTATTGGATGCTTCAGCATGTATAAATATGTATTGTAACATTGAAAGGAACAAAATGAAAAATCAAGCTGGTAGTCCCAGTTTTGGGATCCAGTGGGAAATCTCTGTGTATATGTGTTTTATGTGTTATGCTCTTGCATGTTTATTTTCTTTGTTTTAGAATTCGTATGCAGGTAATTTATGTACGGAGTTAAAAGCTACAGGTGTCCTAGCTAAAATCACCATTGATAATGCCAAGGCTTTTAGTTCTTCATAATTTTCATCTTTTTGCTTCAAGTATGGCATTTTCTTATCTCATTCATCTAATTACTATCCTCAGGGTAATGGCCCCGCTAAATCAAGTAATAAAAATATTATAACCATTATCAAGAAGATAGTAAGAGATAATAAGTGGTCCATGGATAGAAAAATCAAGTATTCATTATGGGCATATAGAATTAGTAAGAAAAATGTTATTAGTAAAAGTCCCTTTGAATTAATTTATGGCTTAGATGTAACTCTGCCTGTGCACCTTAAAGTTTCAACTTATCAAATCCTTCAGCATTTCTCTACTGACAAAGATGTTGTCTAAAACATAATTGATCAGATTGTGGAGTTCGATGAAACTCATTGGAAATCTTTTGATAATATGTGTAAAATTCATTCTAACATTAAGAAAATCTTTGATAAATCATCTTGACCTAGATCTTTACAAGTTGGAGATATGGTACTTCTTTGGGATCGCAAGAATGAAAAACCAGAAAAAACACAAGAATTTTGATAGTTTGTGACCAAATGTTGACCAATCCGCGTTAACTACCCTATAGCAGTGCACATTTTTGCAAGAAGACTCCATCATGCTCGGGCAGTGAAGATTATTCAAACTTCATCATGAGCTTCAGTAATTTTTTGTAGAAGTTGTAAACCCATTATGCATGTTTATAATGTAAATGATCCTAGTAAAACCACGTATGTATGTAACAACCTAGGTAAATCCTATTTTTTTGTGACGATTTCTATCCTAGGAGGTTTTTCATCTTACTGATTCATGTGTATTTCTAAACACGGATAATCAGCAAGGTTTTTCCCTCCAACCTCACCCCAAAGCTAGGGTGGATTTTGTCGTCAAGACCTTACGTAAGTCCTAGTGTTCTAGTCGAGTCTTATGTAAGTAATTTGGGAGTAATTTAAGATAATTAGATAAATTGTTTTATTACAAATTACTTGGTCTACTAGATCATATTGAGTCGCAGAATGAGGTTCTATAAATGAGGGTTTATAACGAACAGGTGTTCCCCCTTCATGTATTAAATTGTAATATCTTGATGTAAAAAATATTTTAGTGCATGGTCTCTCATATTTAGACACCATGGCTAAATTATTTGAGAGTTGGAAAAATGGTTTATCCCCTTCATGAGTCAATTAATTAAATTTTCTAGCAAAAATAAATTAAAATTGTAAGCCAGAAATTTAATTGATTGTGTCCTAGGAAAAATTAATTCTCCAAATTAAAAAAACTCATCGGTTCTAAAATAATTAATTTTTGGAAGTTCCTCGCGAAGCGAATATTGAAAATTTCAAGATATTTTGGGCCCTTGGGCTTCGGTTCTTAAGTCAAAGTCAATTTTTTAAAGAAATCAATTCAAAATAATTATTTTGAGTTGATTAAAATTCAATTAAAAAAAAAAAAATCAAATTTCCTCAAAAAAATAATTTGGACAGAGGAGACTAAAAGGTAATTAAATATTTTTCAACAGTCGAGATTACTTTGACGGAGATCAAGCCAACTATCCGTTGGAGAATTAATCTATAAATTAGTGGTCATTTTTCATTTGAATGGATCCAATCATTGAGTCGTGTACTAGCTTTTGAATTTCTCTTTTAATCTTTTATATAGAATAATACAACACAAAGTCTTTGGGGTTTTATTTGATGGCAGTGTTCCTCTTCGGTGCCTTATGGTAATATTGTACTTAATATTTTGTTGATCTTATTTGATAAGTTGTTGGTTAATAGCTTCCATAGAATAATCTATTGCACAGGTATCTTGCTAAGATTATTGGGTTTAATGTAGCATTAAAATTTAATTTGATTAGAAGGTATCTCTAATCTTTGAACATTTAATTGTTATTTTATATCTCTATTGATTTAACAACTTAAATTCTAAGTGTGCATATATCATTCGTATTTAGAAATTGGTTATTTGGGGAAGTCGTCGATTGGACTAGTAGACTTCCTAGACATAAGATTAAGAGATCTTTCCTAACTAAAATCCTAATATTATCTGACAAATTTCTTCTTGCGGGGATTTTCTAGGATAGTACCTAAATTAAAAAAATTTATTATATTTAATAAATTGTGCTAAATAGTTAGATCTTGCTAAAAAGAGCCTGAAATCTACAGATCTTGGAGCAAAGTCAGACTCATACATCTCAAATCTGATAGATCTGTAAATTTAATTGTAAAAAAATTTAGAAATTTTTAATTTTATTCTATGACTTGGGTTTTGGGTTTAAATTTTTTATTTTTGTTTATATTTGGGATCTAGGGTTTTATTTTTGTTTTGTGCAAGTTCAAATCTGGAGTTTGTCAAGGAAAATTTGGGTTTTGAGGAAGATTTATGCCCTGGAAGGAAAGATCTAGCCTCAAACTTTTTTGTGCAAAGATCAAACAATGAAATCATTATTTTAAAGGTTCTGATCTAAGGTTTTCATAGTAAAGTCTAAGAACAATTTGAAGCAGAAATACATCAGTTTGAAAAAAAAAAAACAAAAAAAAAAAAAAAAAAAAAATTGGAAAACTTTTTGTTTTATTTTTTAAGGCCCTTGGGTTACCATTCTAGTTCCTATATGCTTCCCTAAGACTCATTGTTGTGCGATCTTCCTTCCCTTCTCAATGTCCTAAACCATAGCTCCTCTCTACGTTTTTCCATTTTGAAACCCTCATTGCCTCTACATTTTTCATTCATGCTTAACCCTTTTCCCCTTTGCAGCTTCATTTCTTTGTGTTTTTCCCTAAGTCACATCCCTCATCCTCGCTAATTTCCCTCTCTTGGTTCATGTGTCTTTTCTTCTACATTTTTCTCCTCTTCCTCCCTTGGCCCTAGCTCCTCCCTCTTCCCTCTGCACGTAGTCATATATCCATCCTTTCCCTCCGCCCGCAGTCCCATCTCCCTCCACATCACGTCCTTCATCTCCTTATTGTATGGCATTCCCTCAACTAGCATTCCTTGTTTCTCAATCCCTCTTCCGACCTGCGTTCTCCATATATCTCTGTCGACCTACATACATCGTCTTTTTCCTCTCGCTAGCTTAAGTCGACATTTCAATGCATTCATTTCAATTTTTGGTCTTAGGCCTTTTAAAATAATTAATTTTTTATAAACATTCCCTCACATTTTTTTTAACCATTTTGATTTTATCTTTTTAAAGTGCCCTTTGGACCTTCACAAAAAATTATTTTTTTTTACTTTACCACATTAAAAAAAATTAGTTTGGCCCTTTAAAAAAAAAAAAAATCTTCACAAGCCTTATCACTTTAAATTTGATAAAAGTGTGACATAAATTTTAAACTTAAGTAGTTTTTTTTTTTTGGTAATAAAGGTTTTGGGGCATTAAATCTTTGATATTTTTGTGGGGTAAAAATTTAAATTTTTCCATATTGAAGGAAACATATAATTTTTTTTTTAATTTCTCTAAGTTTGACTATAGGAGAAGAAATTTTTTCTAGATTTGAGACATTAGAAGATTTAATAAGTTCCAGAATTATTTGAAGGGGTGTTTGCTCACTAAATTGGCATTAAATAGCATCTAAATTTCATTGTTATTTTGAATATTAAATCGTTTAAATTTAAGTGCTTAGGCTTTCATTATTCTCATGCTTTAGCTAAAGTTTTGCGATCATTAGTTTTAATTCTTGATAATTATTAAGATCGCTCACTATCTAAGAAACAAATTAATTTTAAGTTAGGATTTATTTACTTGAATCTATGGATATTCCTTGAATACTTAGTTTTGAGAATTTTCAAGTAATTATGATCAGCATTTTTATTGATTACTCTATCGTGGACTTGTGGTAAATTGTATACCTTTCGGTTCTTAAAATTGAGTATTTTGAGCATTTGTTTAATTGGGATTTCTCATTAAGTTTTCACTTAAGTACTTACCAAACTCAAAATAAATCGTAATTTAAGTGTTTTAATTCTTTAGCATCTCG
Source organism: Pinus taeda (assembly GCA_000404065.3). Lineage (NCBI taxonomy): Eukaryota > Viridiplantae > Streptophyta > Pinopsida > Pinales > Pinaceae > Pinus > Pinus taeda. Next base: position 7,304 of record APFE030302440.1, read on the forward strand.
CTTAATTAAAGCATCTTTTAGATCATCCTTGCATTCTTCAGTCTAAGTTAATTTTGCATTTAATAATCAACCTCCAAGCATAAGCTTAGCTGAAAGAAAGATAGGAACACCTTTGTGTCTTCTCTTGAAAAGTCTAGTCTTTTTATGGTCTAAAACGATGACCTTGCGTTCTTTAGAGCCATAGCCTTTGCAACGTCGGAGGCACCAGGTACGTTAGATTTGAAGGAGAGGAATCGTTAATCACACCCTCATGTGTTTCACCTTGACTTCTCTTTGTCATTTGCTATAAACTTTAGGCTCAATATAGAAAAAGACAGAGGACATACTTAAAATAATCATATGATTAAAATTAACCAATATCATACATTTCACATCAGTTTTAGGAACTTCATATCATATAGGTTAGTTATTCGTCCAAGCAGTAGTTATCCATCTAGTGCTTGTCCTAAATTTAATAAGCAAGATAGTTGACTCAATCGTCTAAATCTAATCCAATATTTTAAAATCTTGTTTAATCTAAAATGAGTATTTGGTTGTTTAATTGTGTCTCCTGAATTGGTTGGTTCCCAACTAGTCCTTGTTCCATCCATTTCCATAGGGTCTACCCCCCTTCATTTGTTGTTGGCATACAGCTTAAACGAAGAGATTGGGGATTAAGGTGACAGCCCCCGATCTGATCCATTGTCACAGTGCTTAGAAATTATGTGCAACAACAGAGCCATTCACCCATGATGTATAAAGAGGCATATTTAGAGAATGGGGACTTCAAGGAGGTGTTTCAGAAATTGCGGAATCAAAGTCATGTGCACGATGGTGACAACATCATTAACTACCATATCCAGGACGGGTTACTCTATAGGCTTGATAAGCTATGTGTTCCTAAAGTTGAGAAATTGCAGTTTATTAGAGAGGCTCACGCCTCCAAGGTTGCAGGGCACTTTGGTGTAGGAGAGACCATGGCCAACTTGTAGAGGTATGTGTATTGGCCCAAGATGAAAGAGCAAGTAGTTAGGTTCATAATAGAATGCATTCTGTGTTATACCAGCAAGCCTAACAATAGGAAACAAGGACTATATCATCCCTTACGTGTACCCACTTGTCCTTGGGAGAGAATTTCCATGTATTTTTTTGGAGGTTTACCAACAACCAGAAAGGGACATGACTACAGGTTCACGGTAGTTAATAGGTTCTGCAAGATGTGTGTTTTGATGCCCTGTAAAAATATCATTAGTGGGAAAGAAGCAACAAACTTGTTCTTTGGTGTTAAACACACATGGGAAACATAAAATAGGAAAAATAAATCATGTGAGTTCATTTTTTATTAACAGGAGATATACATTTATAGTACATTGTTGTGACCGTTGAGATTCACATCCCAAGGTCTCTTGGACTACTTAGTCTATTCAGCTTCCACACTAACCCATTTAGGATTAGGTGTCCAACATTCCCCCCCTTAATCCGAAGGGTTATGTATGAGTCCAAGAAGAGAGCTGAAATACAAATTGTACAAAAAATGCATGGCAACACTAGACTGAATGTGCTCTCTGAAATGTTGGTCTAAAGGGCGGTGGTTTAAGGATGGCCACCAACACTGGAACGCTTAGTGCAGTTCCCGGAACTCTTCCAAAACTGGCAAGAAGCTGAAGTCTTCTGCTAGAGGAAGTGCTCCTGTTGTTTTTGAAGAGGGAAACCTTCAACCATGAAAGGGAGGTCTCACCCCGCATAAAGGGAGAACTTCAACCTGAAAAGGGAAGTCTCATCCTGTGATGGTTTAAGGATGACCAACAACTCTAGAATGCTTAATGCAATTCCCGGAACTCTTCCAAAACTAGCAAGAAGCTGGAGTCTTCTGCTAGAGGAAGTGTTCTCAATTTTGTTCGTGGAATTCTTCCAAAGCTAGCAAGAAGCTGAAGTCTTCTGCTAGAGGAAGTGTCCGAGAGTGCCAACTGAAGGCATGTTCAGGGGCATCTTTGTCTCTGGCTACAACTCTGAAACTGGTGTGGCAGGTTGTGGCTCAGGCTCACTTGATGCGGCTTTGAATCTTGTAGATGACCATCATTTCCCCCCTGTCATATACAAGGTGAGATTATGGAGGAAAATCAGTTGCAAGACTTTTCAATACTCTGGAACAAGTTCTGAAATTTGTTTGGAATATCTTCTTGGCTGTTGATGCCCATTGCCAATAAGCGATCCATCCAAGATGAATCTTTGTTCTTGCAGGACGTTTGTTTCTGAAGCATCTGTGTCAAGAATGACTAGTTTTATGACAGTGCTTACATGGATGAAGATCAAAACAATGATCTTTCAGATGGCCAACTCGGTCAGAGTGTTGGAATTTTACAATATGTTGTTGTTGTGGAAGAGGGGTAGAATCTGTAACAGCTGACAGTGAACTGTCATGAGGAGCAGGTGAACTGTCATGGATGAATCCAGCACTCTTAAACAGAATGGGCTTGGCATAGTCTGGAATATGAAAGGACAAGTCCTTGTCATATCCAAGACCAATTCTGTGCTTGTTGTGGACAAGTTGTTCCCAACGTCTGATGATGGGCTTGGGAAGAGCAGACTGAGTTTCTGCATCTGCATGTACAACTGCTGCTTTATTTGGCACTGGATTTGAATGAACTTCAACAATATTGTCTTGTTGTTTATGGGAATCTGTTTCATTGTTATGAACAGAAACAAGTTCAGAATGATGACTCCTCTGTTGTAATTCTTATTGCTGTAGCTTTGTCTCAAGCTGCAAAAACTCAATATTCTCCTGTGCATTTTGTAGACATATTTTAATATTGAATAAAGAGGTTTTGTTGATCTTAACCATCTCATCAACAGTGGAATGAATTAGGATATTCAATAACTTTAATGCATCTTCACGTCTGGCCATTATCTCAATAGATAAACCCTGATATGCAAATGATTTTTGCCACAATGTTCTCCAAGGTGGGTGATTTTCGTAAGCTTATTCACTGTACATTGTTTTTAATGCTTCCATATGCAGTAATAGTCTTCAAAGAAACTTATATTATCTAATAGCAAATTAAATGCAACGACCATTAAGTGATAGCTACTGCATGATGGACTTTTCTCATTCAAAAAACTTAACTAAACAACGAAAAAATTGGAAGATAGAACCTGATAATTAAATGTCAGCGAACATAAATTAGTAGATATGCGATTATCAGTCCCCAAAATGGCACCTCAACATTTGTTTATGATGTACGTTGCCCAGGAAATGGAAGAATAGATTCCCTCTTCACCACAGTCCTTGTATCATGATCAAACCACACTCATTCAACTTCTGGCAGTTCCTTCAATGCAACATATCATGCTGGGAATGCCCTCAGTAATGCAGACAACCAAGTTCAGCGCAGCATTCATTGCTTCCAAAATAGCTGCAGCAGCAAAAATGAGTGGGTTCTGTTTCACCTTACTCAAGACACCCGTCCAGCTACTCAACTAATGATTCCAACGGTCACTGTAGCTTCAGAACTTTGTCTCATCAAAATCTACAATCTTGTTTTCAGCTCGACAAATGATGAAGAAATGGTTCAGAATATTGAAATTCTTTATGAATTTTTTGTAAAGAATGGGCCTGAATTTGAGAATATGGCTCTGGCTAAGCAAGTAGGTAATCCAAAGTTTTCATTTTTATTTGATGGAGCACCCAGCAGTGATGCGGCAATTGGATATCAGTATTTTCAGTGGATGAAAAAAAATGGCACTACAAATAACTACAAGTGAGCAGGTGGAAAATCAGGGTCAATCTATTCAACCATCAGAGACACCTATGTATAGCCAACAATCAATAGTCATGCAACTGGAGTATGAAAAACTTCTGATACCAAGCGAGAGAGCCACACTTAATTTGGACAGTGCGGCCATGGCCTTCCGTGAGAGAAAATGTGTGACCCACTATTTGGACGGGAGAGGAATCGCACCATCGATGTTGGTGGATTTATATGTAGATATCATGGACCTCCCAACTTACAGTAACATGATAAGGTGAAAAAAATTGATGTTGTTCCATATTTGAGGAGAAATCGTAAGCCAGAAGATCAAACCAATTCCCCTTGTCTGATTGTGAGAGGCCAAACAGAAAATCCTAAATCTGACTTCACTTTTTTTGATTGAGGGAGGTTCTCAGACAAACTCTGATGATGCACCTCAATATGATAACGTCCTGCTGCCCATGGAAGCTTGTGTCGTTGCAATGGGGTAGAAGTCTGGAGACGATTGTAGGGATAGAAGTGTCAGCGAAAAGTTGACGAAAATGGCAGGAGGTGATGTGGAGGGGTGATATCAAACGATTCACGAAAATTTCACATTTCTCAGACAATTGCTCAGGGAAGGATGAAAATTTGGTGAATAGGTATTTCCATCAATCAAGCCCTTTGGGATTAATATTGGAGATGAAATGATATCAATAGTTGGCCGGCTCATACCAGAGCCCAAATTGGCGGCAAAAACAGTGGCGGCAAACGCACCAGAGGCAAACGAAACAGAGGGCGTTTCCGCTACCCCACAGCCAGCACCGCTACCCCACATGATTTTCACATGGTCTCAGTTCAATGGACCATTCAATATAGCTCTGATATATGCCAAGGGTGCTTCAAGCATAGACAAAACCAGCGTTCACTCTAGCGTTCAATCCAATATAGCGTTCATTCCAGCGTTCAGTGGAATGGTGTCATACCATGTACAGTGCGGGCAGAGAATAATGGACAGAGAATAATGGACATCGTGGATAGAGAATAATGGACAGAGGCGTTCTTCTGCCTTCCATCAGTTCAGGACAGCATGGACAGTGATGGACAGAACAACGCTTCTTTCGGGAACGTTCATGGGCAGTGAGGCGGAGAGCGCAGGTACTATGTCAGGCAAAGAGCGCAAGTACAGAGAGGGCAGGTATAAAAAGTCTATGACACTGATGCAGTGAGACAACGTTTGCAACTGGTCTCTTGATAGAGGGCATAGGCTTGACAGAAGGTGCAGACAATGTCAAAAACGTATATGACATACAGACATGTCAGAACAGCTTGGACAGCGCTGGCAGTGTTAGGCATAGGGACATTTCATCATTCAAGTGACTATGGCAGATAGAGCGTAGGTCTGTATAAAGGAATATGGTAGAAATAAACTGCACAGAAAGGCCATAAAACAAATGGCTCAAAAATAATTATGCAGGGCAGGAATACGCCTTCTCTGATACCATGTTAAACACACATGGACAACAAAGGAATATGATGATAAATCATGCAAGTACATTTTTTATTAAAAAATGATATACATTTATAGTACATTATGTGACCGTTGGGTTTCACATCCCAAGGTCTCTTGGAATTCTTTTGTCCGTTCGGCTTCCACACTAACCCATTGAGGATTATGTGTCCAACAAAATTTAATTGATTAATTAATTAATTTAATTTATTTGTTTCATAATTTATTTTTATAATTTATTATTTCTATTTTTCAATTTATCTCCCCATGTTAATTTTATTTTAACCCTAAGTGTTCTAATTGAATAAATAGAGTAAATTATTTTTAATTTATTTGAATTAAATCAATTAATTAATTAATTAATTTAATTTAATTATATAATTTTTATAATTTTCTTTTATCAAATGTTTAATTTTGGTTATTATTAATTAAGTTTCAATTTTAATTCATGATTATTTTAATTAATTAAATTAAATTTAAATTTAATTGATTAATTTAATTTAATTAATTTAATTAAAATACATTAATTAATTAATTTTTTTAATTTTATCAATTTTGGGGAACCCATGATACTATGCTTCTAAAGGTTTTGAGGGATTTATTTGTCTAATCAGGGGAAGCCAATTTCCACTAATCTCACTCCCATTGTCCCTGTTGAGGTTATGAGAAAATTTCATAATTTTGATGGCCTCTCTAATTTTTCTCTTTTGATAATGATCCTCTTTTGCAATTATTTTAGCGTCCTCTAAACACACATGATGTTTGGTTTTGGAGATCCCGTACATCAGCCCTTGTGGAACACTCATCCAAAACCAAACATCATGTATGTTTAGAAGACGCTAAAATAATTGCAATAGAGGATCATTATCAAAAGAGAAAAATCAGAGAGGTCATCAAAATTATGAAATTTCCTCATAACCTCAACACGGACAATGGGAGTAAGATTAGTGGAAACTGGCTTCCCTTGATTAGACAAATAAATCCCTCCAAACCTTTAGAAGCATAGTATCATGGGTTCCCCAAAATTAATAAAATTTATAAATAATAAATTAATTTTAATTAAATTAGTTAAATCAGTCCAATTATTATTAATTAATTAAATAAAATAATAAAATTAATAAATAAATAATTTTAATTTTAATTTAATTAATAAAATTGAAAATTAATTAATAACCAAAATTATAAATTTAATAAAAATTATGATTAATTAAATTAATTAATTAATTGATTAATTAATCAAAAAAATTAATTGTAGAATTGAGGCTTCTGTGATCCATGTCAAAATTACAAGAGATTCTTCAGCGTAAATCACATAAAATTGCATTTGCCGACGCGTTTCGAACCAACTAGTGTGGTTCATCGTGAGAACAAGTTGAAGAAACAGATCTAGCTTAGCATGTTAAATAGTCTGAGGAGAGACTCCAACGGCTAAAAATTGATTAACGGCTAAATTTTGACTTAAGGACCCCAGTCAAATTTTTACTCATAAATTTAATATTATTATAATTTATTATTATTATTCAATATGGAAATAAGTTAAATCAGGTAAAAAATAAATTAATGGTTAGTTTTTTAAAAATAATTTATTA
>APFE030302443.1:0-40139 GCA_000404065.3 Pinus taeda
CATCACATCCAAATACCCTCAGATGTGAAAGAGAGGGTTTCTTACCAGTCCATACCTCTTGTGGAGTCTTATCCTCCAACGCTGATGAAGGTGACCTATTGACTAGGGAACATTCAGTATCCAATGCCTCTACTCAGAATTCATGTCCTAACTGGGCACCAGTGAGCATGCTTCTTGCCCTTTCCATCAACATCTTGTTCATTCTCTCTGCAACTCCATTTTTCCGAGGTGTATATGGAGTAGTCTTCTACCGTGCTATATTACACTTCTTGCAAAAGTCTTCAAATTCCTTACTAGAAAACTCTCTACCATTATCTATCCTCAACACCTTTATCTTCTTCTCTGTTTGGTTTTATACCAGAGCCTTAAATTCTTTAAACCTGTCAAAGACTTTAGATTTCTTCTCAAGGAAATATATCCATGTATTCCTTGAGAAGTCATCTATAAATGATACATAGTACACAAACTTACCTAGTGATGGAACCTTCATAGGTCCAAACACATCAGTATGCACAAGCTCTAATATATGTTTCACCCTCTTACCACAAGAGGGGAAACTCACCCGATTCTGCTTCCCATGTACACAATTTTCATAGAAATCAAAATCCATAGAGTTATTACTCATACCTTCTACCATACCTTTACCATGAAGTATTCGAAGGCCCTTCTCTCCAATATGTCCAAGCCTTTGATGCTATAACATGGTCTTCTCTCCAAAGACCACTAGATTTTCTACTCCACTTTCAAGAACCACAAAACTGTTGCACCCATCAACAATCATGCTACCTTGCAGCTTGTACAGAGTTCTAATCCGAACTCCCTGCATCAATACCAGTGCTCCTCGAGCCATATTGCAGGTATCATTCTCAAACATTGTTATCACACCTGCATCATCCAACTTGCTTACAGAAATTAGATTTTTGGCCAATGCAGGAATATGCAAAACACACGAAAGTGTTCTAACCCTTCCACCTTGCAGCTTTAACTTTACTTTTTTGCGACCAATGATTCTAGCCTTCCTATCATCCCCTAAGAAGACATCACCACCATCAACCATGCCTCATGATCAACATGTGTACTTGAAAAAGCCAAGTACACATCCCCACCTTCATTTGAGGTGGTTTTCACCTCTATAGAAGGAGCATCATCAAATCCCTTTCCTTTATCAGGAGATTTAGAATTATAGTCCCTTTTGTAGTGCCCTTCCTTTCCACATTTCCAGCGCACCACCTTTACAGGTTTTCCTGGAGATTTAGGTCTCCCTCGAGATATAGATCTCCCACTTGATGACTTATTTTTGTTTACGTTCTCGGACTGTCCTCCTACAGACAAGGCATCACCATTCTGGCTCTCCATATTTTTCCATCTCATTTCCTCCATTAGCAAGGCTAAGACTATTTCATCAAACTGCAAGGCAATTTCATTGCTACCTATTGCAATAACCAGACTATCCCACGAATATTGTAGAGAACACAACAAATTGATGCACTTATATTCATCTGAAATTTTAATATCAACAGACGCTAACTAACTTACCACAGTATTAAATGCGTTCTGATGCTCTATCACTAAGTCTCCAGCTTTCATCCACAGGTTATATATCTTTTTTCATAGGAACATTTTATTCACCACAGACTTAGATTGGCACAAATTCCCGAACTTGTCCCACAAAGCCTTCGTCGTAGCTTCACCTGATACATTCAGCAATATTGAATCTGGACACACAATCATATTGTGCTCTTTGCCTTTTGATCCAACTTCTTACATTCTTCATCGGAAACTCCCATTGGTTTAGTACCCAGATCTACCGTGATCTAATGATCTTTATCCACCAATATATCCTCCATATTGAGTTTTCACAACTCAAAACTTTGACCATTAAATTTCTCGATCTCTATCCTTCCACTGCTCGCCATCTTCTTTCACCACCAGAATCGATCTCGCAAATCTCCCACTGAATAGGATCTACCACAGGCCTGAGGGAAACCCAACAGCAATAAAGGCATCCCCTTGAATCCAAACCTGCTCTGATAGAAAATGTAGGTTTTAACGCCATACATAAATTAACTGCATACGGATTCTAAAACAAAAAAAATAGAAAATGTGAGAGAATGACACATAAAACACATCTACACAGAGATTTTCCCCTGGATCCCAAAACCGAGACTACTAGCTTGATTTTTCATTATATTCCTTTCAATGTTAAAATACATATTTATACACGCGAAAGCATCCAGATATCATGGACCGAAAACCATCGTATCAAAAACCATGGACCGAAAGTCATCGTGTCCAAAAAAGGTGTGAAAATCATGCACAAAACCATAGGTGGGTCTGCCCAACCTAACATAGGGTCCAAAACCAAAATTTTTTGGGGCCCTCGGACCCCATAAAGTGGGGTTATGGGTACGCCTAAAACTCCCTGTGACCTCCCCCCCTCTAACCCCTGTTAACTACGTGGGATAGTCGTGGAATGGATATAACACAACACACCACAGAAGGTTTGTATGCGTATACACGCACTTTCACGCAAGTAAAAGCGCGTACATATTGGAAAACTTGGTTTTGGTCCATGGTATTTGGTCCCTAGTATTTTGACCCATGGTATTGATCCAAGGTATCTTGACCAAAATGTTGTCCCCAGGTATTTGGTCCAAGGTATTGCTTCTAAGTGGTTTTGGACCATGGTATTGAGTAAGGCCTAAGACTATAAAAGGAGGAGGAGCTCATTAGGCAAAGGCACTTAAGTATTGAATATCTAATGAAGAGGAAGACCTATAATAATGGTCATTGGGTTATGGTGAATAGCTAGATCTGAATCAAGGAGGAACTTAAGCGCTTGAAAGAACGATAAGTTCTATTGATGGGTCAAGACCTTAAGGCTTGAAGAGAAGTATCTTTATGTGACTTTGATCTTTTATCTGAATAGTTGGTGCATGTCGTAATCTATAAATCTGATGATTTGGGTATAACTGATGTCTGAATAGTTGTAAAGGTTAAACCATCTTTTACAGATCTATACATAGGTTCATTATAGTAAGGGAGGGTATACATGCCAGTTCAACATTTCAAAATTGCGTATACGTAGGTTTGTCTTCAGCAAAGTGCGTATGCATGCAGGTTTGACACATTGAAGTAGCAGACACCTCATAAAATATGTTTTAGCTACTTCTATTTGTTGTTGCAATGTTCTGCATTCTGGCTTGGGTTTCGGTTACTATTATTGTGTTCTGGTTACAGCTTTCAGAAAAGTGATTGTTTGATTCCGTTTTGGTTGGTACAAAGGAGATTGGTTGATGCATATATATTTTATGTTTGACTGATGTTATTAATGGATCCAGTCTAAAAATTTATGAAACATGGTCCCTGGAAGAAAAGAGAAGGTTGTAGCCTTCTGTAGGTTAGCACCTACATACTAGTACATTAGCTAGTACAAGAGCTAAGGGGTTTGTAGCTCCCTTCCAGGAGAAGCTGGAGAATGAGAGAAGGTTGTAGCCTTCTATAGGTAGAAGCTTGTGTAGTAGTATAAGACTGCATCAATACAACAATATTGTAAAAAGAAGTTTCTTATTAAAAGAAGATAGAGACGAATTGCAGCAGGTGGTTTTCACCCATATTGGGTTTCCACCTTATTGTGTTATTGTGTGTGATTGTATTCTTTGTTTTTACCATACCTTCTTACTGTTATATGGTTCTAATACACAGGTTAAAGATCAACATCTGATGAATTAACTAAATTATAAGTCTGTAGGATATACACTAGTTTTCTTAAGAACAGTTGGATATATATGTAAGTTTCATTAATTGAAGTAGTGTATACAAATCTGAGAGTGGAAAGAAATAATATTGACTTGCTAACATTGATTCACACACCCCCTCTCAGTATTATTTCCAATAGTAGTTACCTTGATGTTTGGGACTACGCGAAGTGGAAAAATTTACTGAAACGAAGGAAATAAGGGTCTGGAGTATAGCCCCTTGATTTCACCACTGCGAAGGCATGAAGAAGGGAGAGTGAAGGTATCTCCGTGACGTGCTATTCAATTGATAAGACAAGGATATCTGCGAATATCACCTCCACCCACACCACCTCCATCTTCACCACCCTCACCTCCAACTTCACTCCTACCACCTCTGCCACTACCGCAATTCAGTATGGAAAACATAGCGAAGTTTCCTATGTTAAAAGGCTTGGGAAATGGGGAACTGAACCAATTCTGGTTCGTTGTGAGAGCTGTATGGGAAGCTCAAGGTGTTATAAGGCAACACTTGTTAGTGCTCTGTAAGATCACACGCTAAACTTGTATATTAAGTACTCCGAGAATAACCCTAATGCTAGAGTAGCGGACACCTAAGTAGCACTAAATAGGGAATTTAGTAGGCCTAAATCTAAAGCGTAGTCGATTGTGGGATTCAAAGAGATCATGATGTTACCAGGAGAGACACCTTGGGAATTAGATCAGAGGCTGAAATGTATGATCTGCGAAGCCAACATGAATTTGATAGATGGACAACATCACATGTGGTTTGTCACTTCACTACTACCACACTTAAGGAGTGCGTTGTCGCAACAGAAGATAACAACTTAGGCAAAGGCCTTGGAGATTTCCATGAGACTACATGAGACTTTGATGTAAGATCCTAATATAGGAGTTCAACATATCCACATGCAACTAAAAACTCTGTGCCTTGAGATGCAAAGCTTGAAGCAGGATAGGACGGTTCGGCCAAAGGTACGCAAAGAGGTATGGTACATGAAATGTAAGAGCCAGGGTCATGAAAAACACCATTGCCTGGTTTTTACAAATTACCTTGCATGAGGAGGACTGATGCCTTTAAGTCTGAAAGCTCAAGCAGGAACTAGCGCAACACCTACTTTGTGGTGAGCTATCGGTCAAATAGCTCAAAAACATGCCACGAATAACTGCCACTTGTTACAAAAGTATATGCAAACTCCACAATAGTTGTGCTGCAACTTTTGTAGATTAGTGGGACATGGTGAGCGTACTTGTAGGAGTTATGAATTGATGATGGATAGAATGCCTGCCTATAGAGCTTAGGCCAAAATGCGGCCCCTTGACTAGAATGTAGGGATGGCACAGATAGGATTTTAGGGCCGCAGACAAGGTTGAGGTAGACAAGGACTTGGTAGATGTTACAGACAATTCATTTGCTACAATTGTGGAGGGCCAAGACAATATGCTCGCAATTGCACTAATCCAACGTGACCTTCATGGAAATATTGCACGTTGTATGATCATGAGACAAAAGATTGTCCTATGCCGATAGTTAGGATACATGACAAAGGAGCGCTACTACTTCCCCCAACTCAAAACCTGTAGATGATGAGGTGTAAGCCATGCGAGAAAGATCCAAATGTAAATATAGTTCTCCGAATTGGAATCACGATGGGAAATTACAAGGGGAAATAGCTAGAAGACACTACCTAGGTTCGCAAAGCCCCAACAAAAGAGGCTGAGTTTGATTTGGATCGCGCTAAGGAAACCTTCATGGAAGCTAGGAAGAGCTTCACTGAAGCCTCCACTTTAGGAAGCGAAGATAAGGCTGAGCTGGAGATGGACCCCTCCACACTCACTACCTTCCTAGAAACCTGTATGAAGTTACTTTGCCATAGTAAGGTTGTTAAAGGGTTACAGGAACTTATCAATGGATGTGATGGGACCACACAAGGAGAACCACGTGTAGTATGGAATATCAGAAAACATAAAACAAGGATGTGGAGTGAAATGAGACTAGCACGTAGATCGGAGTATACAGAATGGATCAACTCATTCTAGATTTGGGATCAGATGCAAATGTTCTAGCGAAATAGACATGGAGGTGAATGGGGAGACCTATGCTGGAATGGTCCCTGATTCTGCTAAGAATGGTGAACGAAGAGAAAATTATAGCCATGGGGTGGCTACAGAGAGTAACCATGGATACTGAGGGAGTGAGTGCACTGGTACATTTTGAGGTAATATAGATTATTGATGACAACAATCCCTACCCTACACTTCTAGGAATTAATGGGGCTACTCATATGAATGGGGTAATCAATCTGAAGAAGTGAAAGATGATCTTTGAGAAGAAATCAATGTGCATGATAATATCCATGGATCCTGTTGAGGGATTGTGCTATACGGAACCAATCCACGACTATGAGAGTGATGATGATTTGGACTGCATCTATAAGATAACAACGTGAGACTAAGACTAGGTGAATCCCACCGCGGATGGGCGAATTACATGGGAGTGCAAAAGTTCCTGCACTTTAGATTTCAACGAAGAAATAGAATACTGGCGGAATCAGTTAGATGAGGTAATTAGCTTGAATTACAACATGATGACCTGGTCAGTGCATTGCGTGTTGTCGGAAGTAAGAAATCTACCTACTTATGATGATCTAACTAAGGTAGATATATTCTTGGATGAATTTGAAAGGGAAGTGCCAAAAAAGAAATGCTTCCAGGCCTTGAACTAGGTACTACATGCTCTGCCAGCAAGATGGTGGGGTATGCACAAAGGAAGCTTTGATGATTGGTGCGAATGTAGGAGAATGATGCAAGCATGATTTGGGAAGCCTAAGATGCGATTGACAAACAAGTATGATGGGCAGGATGATCTGCGTGCGCATCTGGCCAAATCGACGTAGACTTATGGGGAAAACCCACAACTTGAGTGGGTTCACCTATTTTGTCATACCTGGATGTTATCCCAATGAACTGGTATATATAGATAGAGCTCCACAATGGGGCAGGTGAATGGGATATCCTGCATGAAGGATTTATGATGACATTTAGATTTGAGAATGGGTTTGATAGTATTTAAGAAGCACTACAAGAGGTGAAAGTAGCCGTCCTTAGGATAACATAAGATCCTTTAGACCTGATTGAGCCAGAATGGGCTACTCAATTGAGTTGCGCATTGGAATGTTACAATGTAACTGTTGAAGAAGAGGATGAAGATCCACAGAATATTAACATTCTAGAGATAGAAGGCCACCGTGAAGTTTAGGGACCGCAAATTGAGAACCTTGATATAAGCGTGCCAGTGAGAACTAAATAGGCGAACATTGGTACGGACGAAGAACCCAAATTCACGAATATTGGAGACTACTAGGATGATGTGATGGTGGATAAGGTCACTGAATTTCTCCACAAATACCAGGACTTATTCCCTACCAAGTTTATAGATTTGAAAGGAATAATCAGAGATCTAGGAGTGATGAAGATCATGTTAAACCAAACAAGAAGCTAGTTAAGTAAAGGCCTTACCACCTAAATCCGAAATACAGGGAGAAGGTTCTCTTAGAGCTAGACAAAATGCTAGTAGTAGGTATCATTGAGCCTATGGAAGTGTCTGATTGGGTAAGCCCAATGGTGGTGCAAGAGAAGAAGTAAAAGGATGAGGTAAGGATATTCACGGACCTTAGGAGGCTGAATGAAACTTGTGTGCATGATCCTTTCCAAACTCTGTTTGCAGACGAAGTTTTGGAAAATGTAGGTGTCCAAGAAGCATACTCCTTCACTGATGGGTTCTCTCAATACCACCAAATCAAAATCGTGCCAGAGAATAGGAGCAAGACAACCTTCGCGACTGAGTAGGGTTGATTTCAATATACTGTAATGCCATTTGGGTTGAAGCGTGCACTTGCTATCTTTTCTCCTGTGGTTGTTGCGACATTCAAGGAATTTATTCATAAGTTCCTCGAGGTATATTTTGATGACTAAACTATCTTTGGACTAGTTAAGAGCCATGTAGTGAGCTTGCGTTTGATGTTGGATACCCATCTAAGATATTAGATCACACTCAACTTCAAGAAGTGTCTATTTTGTGTTACTTTTGGGAACCTATTTGGACATGTGGTTTGCAGACAAGGGCTGATGATAGACCCCATAAAGATCATGGTAACTCTAAACTTCGAAGCGCCTAGAAGTGTGAAACAACTACGCGGTACTCTGGGGCATATGGGATATTATAGAAATTTTATCAAAGGTTATGCCTAGATCACTATGCTGATGGAATAATTGTTGAAGAAGGATGTATCATTCTATTAGAACAATGACTATAAGAAAACCTTGGATATATTGAAAGAAAAGATGGTTACCGCACCAATTCTAGTCTTCCTGAACTAGAAAAAAGAATTTCATGTACATGTTGACGCGTCATGTATAGCGCTAGGGGAAGTACTAACATAGGATGTCGAAGAAGGCTTGGACAAACCTATCACATTCACAAGTCACAAATTATCCAAAGCAGAGAAGAACTACTCCACCACAAAGCATGAAGGGCTAGCTATGGTGTATGCACTCAAGAAGTACTCACACTGCTTGTTAGGAGGACACTTTAATAGATATACGGATCACTCTATGCTAAATTAACTAGTTAATAAGCCTGTGTTTGGGGTCGAATCTACAAATGTCTTTTATTGTTCCAGGAATATGACTTTGAAGTTGTTGTGAAGCCTGGACAATTGAATGCGTGAATAGACCACTTGTTGCGCATTGAGATAGGGGAGGAACCCACTCGTTTGTAGGAAGGATTACCTTACGCAAAACCTTTTGTTGTGCAGGTCATGGATGGACATTTCGAAGATATAATACACTTCCTAACTACTAGAACTGCGCCGGAAGGATGCTCTCTCGAGAAAAAGAAGGAATTAGTGGTGCACGTGGTATATTTCTCGATCATTGTTGGGCATCTATACAATATGGGGAATGATGAGATACTATGAAGGTATGTACCTAAATTTGAATGAAGTAACATCCTCGTGGATGCTCATGGGGGTGCCATGGGATGACATTATGTAGGGAGATCCACCACGCAGAAGATTCTACGTGCAGGGTTGTGGTGGCCAACCCTTCATTAGGATTCAAAGCATATTGCAAGGCATGCGACATATGTTAAAGAATAGGTAAACCATCCCGGGGGGATGAAATTCCTTTGAATCCAAAAAATGCATTGCAACCTTTTGAAAAGTGGGTAATAGATTTTGTAGGACTTATTTATCCTCAAGGAAAGATAGGCACGAGGTACATTATCACTGCGACAGAGTACTTGACTCGTCAGGTAGAAGAACAGTCGGTGAAGGATTGCACAGGCGCGATGGCCACGAAGTTTATATTTGAACATGTACTCACATGATTTGGATGTCCAAAGATCTTGATGAGTGATCATGGTACACACTCCCTGAATGAGACAATCAATGCACTGTTGGAGGAAGTCAAGGTGTATCACCAGAAGAGCACACCTTATCACCCGCAGGCTAATGGGATAATGGAGGCATTCAATAAATTACTAGAGACTGCACTAACCAAGGTTTGTAATGCTCAGCGAAATGATTGGGACATACGCATAGTTGCAGTATTGTGGGCTTATCGGACAACGTACAAGAAGTTAATGGGACAAAAACCCTTTAGGCTAGTATATGGGGTTGAAGGAGTGATTCCTATAGAATACATTGTGCCTAGTTTGTGCATAGCAACAGTCATAGGTATGATAGATCACAGAGCCTTGGAAGAGAGATTCGTGCAGTTGGATGAGCTAGAAGAAGAGATTTTTTTGTCTAGATTTCACCAGCAGGTCCAAAAGCAACACGAAAAAGCATGGCATGACCGACATATTAAGTTGTGCACCTTTAAGGTGAATGAATTGGTGTTGTTGTATGATAGTAAGTTTGATAAATTTCCACAAAAACTCAGGATTCACTGGTTAGGGCTGTATGTTATCAAAAAGATTACTAACAGAGGCGTGGTCGAGCTGGTTAAGTTAAATGGAGATCCCTTCCCAGGAAAAGTGAATGGCAGTCGTTTGAAGCCACACACAGATGGCCCAACCATCTGACTAGCTGATAGAAGCATAGTCTTAGCATTCCAAGCAGCTCAAAGGAGGCACGG
Organism: Pinus taeda; assembly: GCA_000404065.3. Classification (NCBI taxonomy): domain Eukaryota; kingdom Viridiplantae; phylum Streptophyta; class Pinopsida; order Pinales; family Pinaceae; genus Pinus; species Pinus taeda. The sequence continues at coordinate 9,900 of APFE030302443.1, forward strand.
GACTATAAACTACACTACCCTGGAACTGTGTGATGTGAGGACTACGCGCAGTAGTGAAGTGTCACAGGGTCCACGACATAGTGAAGATAGTTGTGCTAGTGAGCATGTTTATGAGAAAGTGACCGTTAAAGTCACTATTCATGATTTGATGGTTGGTTTGAGGCAAAAATGAGCGGGAGGCAAGAATTTAAGGCGAACTTTATGGGTTAGATTCTTGAAAATCTACCACTAATCTAGCATTAATGGCCCAAATGTGAGTGGAACGGTGGAATTCAAATTCAAAAGGCCCTATAAATTACAAGTGGATGTCTAGCAAAAAACACTTGGCATTTTGAGAACTAAGTTGTTGCATGCTCAGGTATACATGAACGGAGAACTATTCGAGACCATGAAAGCAAATTCATTGTTTGAGCAACTACCAGAGAGACTGCAAGAATTATGGAATAGCACTATGTCAACACCCACAGAAGCCATGGACACAGAAGTAGTGACAACCGAGGAAGCCACGAAAGAAATTACGGTAGTGGAAGCCCCAGAGAGCACCATAATAATAGTTGAGGTTCCTAAAACACCCAGAACATCGAGACCTAAGAAGGATAAGCAGGTTATGATACCAGTGCACATATCAACAAGAAACCCACAGAGGACCAAGCTCACATTGCATGAAAAGTGGGAGGCCATTAATATGGAAGCTGATGAAGAGAAATCTAAAGAAATCCTAGTGAATGAGGAGGGTGAGGAAATGGAAGTTGAAACCCAGGGTGCGGACCCTATTATAGGCTACCAGAATATGTTACTCCATGCAAGGGCAAAGCCAAGGTGCTGAAGGACATAAATGAGAGCAAGAGCACTCTGCTAACTCTGCTGCTCCCAAACGATATTTTTTTTGAGGGACTGCACTTGGGGTGGGTTCCTATGTTGAAGTTTGAATATTGGGACCTCAAAGACCATGCGAAGTTCCCAAATTTAGTGACTAAGAAGCTAATGCGGCAGAGGATTGATGTGATTGCTAGAAGAATTCAATTGGAGCCGTGGAAATGGCTTAGAGGTGTAGAGAAAGCTAGGTTTCTAATATTGCTATGGGTGTTGCATTACCCCCATGCCCTAGTGACCATATTCATCATCAGGTAGCTGATCTACTTGGTGCATGATGGGTGTTTGTGGCTAGAGGAGCCCATCCCCATCATAGACCAATTGATTCATTGAATCACATAACTACCTTACCCATGGGAGGATCTAGCCAACATATCGAAAGGAAAAGGTGGCAAGTTGGCCCTCACAGAAGCAATGAATAAGAAGTTCAAGTTGGAGAATAAGAAGCGAGGATATGCCAGCTCCAACATTAATAACCCTGCAGTCAGCGTCATGACACAAATACTAGCAGGGAAAGTGATGTAGATGTGCCATGCGGATGAGGTGCCCACATCCATGGTTACACTAACAGCCCAATGTGTGGAAAGAGTCTAGTTCAACTGGGTGAAATATCTATGCGGCGAGTTCCTTGTGAACTATTGCGAGGCACAGCAGTAGGACAAAACGTTTCACTATGCATGGCTCCTATTGTCGATCGTACTGCTGGCATGGGAGCTACCTAAAGATAGCGAATTCCCTTCGGTTGCACGGGACCTTCCAGAGGTAGCAGAGTCTGCTTCATTGTGGGCGACCAAGGATGTGCAACGAATAAAAGAAAGCAAGATCCTTTGGGTATTAATGGAGATGAATATCCTGATGGGGACCAATCACAAGCCATGGTTGTCGCCCATAGTATACACTAGTCTACAGAGCTTTGTAGATTTCAAAGAGGATTTCCACCATGTTTTTATTAAGGTGCAGAAACACCCTATGAAGACATGGCATAACCTACTATACCTCGTGACTAATGATGTATTTTTCACAGTCCTTGATTCTTGGGCGCCAAATTGGCACAGTCCAACTGAGTCCGTAGCGGAAACAGACAAGTCCGTTGTCTAGTGCAGGAAGGAAGAGACAAAGGTTTGAATGGAACAGCTGGTAGAGAAGCACAAAAAAGAGCAGCCATAGGCTAAGGCCCAAGTAGCATGCGATGTAGCAAAAGTGGCTGAACAAAAGAAAATAAGGGAAGAAGAGCGTGAAGGAAAAAAGTCACCTTTGTCCAGCACTCAAATAGAAACATAGATAGAACAAGGGGGCACAGACCTGTAAACGACATCAACCCAACACAAGCATCCATGATCATGAGAGAAGGTAGTGCCCCGAAAGAAAGTCAAGGCATCCAAAACATCCTTCAACCCGACCACCCTCATTGAGGGGGATTTGCATGACATCAGAGAAATGATGAGGGATGTCACCACAGAGGCCCTTCAATAATTTTAAGAATAGCAACAACTCATATTAGGAGCTCTTCAAACATAACTACATGAGTTATAGGTTCACACTCAATAGGCTGGCACAGTTTCCACTAGCCTTATGATCGACACTTCAGCTGCCAAGGAGATGTTGCACACAAGGGTGACCAACGCGATACTGCTACATGATGGGGCACTCACTATAGAGAATGATGCCAATGGGCCTATGGTTAGCAATCTAAAATGGGTAGGGTTGAACATGGCCACGCTCCCTCGGGAGACGCTCTACCTCTTATAGGATGGAGTCACCATGAAACTCACAACCCGGGAAAGTCGCACTCTGCAGGCGATGACCGAGTAGCACATCAACATCGATTAGTTGGGCCTGTAGCATAACAAAGAAGTAGAGCAGAATAAGAAGATAATGTAGGTTGTGGAGGAAGCCTGCCAAATGGTCCTAGAGTTGAACATTTAGGCAGAAGAACCATTGGAGGTGCACGTGCGCAAATTGGACATAGGGGTGTGCAACGCTCGAACACAGAAGGCTAGGGTTCAGCTGGATCTGAACCTACAGATTGAAAAACTACATTTGAAGGCTCAACCTTGAACTCTGCAGGAGATCATGGAACAACATACCACCGCTGGTAGAATAGTAATGGCAGTGGTTGACAGTGCAATGGTAGACTGCATGCAGCTTTTCGAACAGTCATTGAAGGTCCTAACGACCCTGCAGGAGGACCAGAGGATAGAGTGCCTAGAGACAGAGGCACGTGAGCTTCAACAGAGGTACACAGAGGCTTGCACAGATCTAGAAGGAAAAGGTGCTCAAGGAATAGGTGGATGCCACTTGGCAGAAAGAATAAGTCTTAAAAGAGCGCCTACAGCCATGGATAGATGAGGCTTACGTGATCATAGCGTCCATCAAAGGAAGTTAGGAAAAACTGCAGGTAGCTCATCAGAATATTCAAAGCAACACTTCAACAAAAGTCACCAAACAATGCATGCAAGAAGTCCAGCAGGTGACTGCTAACTGTGCTGCCGAAGTTGTGGTGATCCAAATAGAACTAGAAGGTCTTCACGCTAAGATCTCTACACTTGCAGAGTGACTCAAGGGTGAGTCGCAATGTTTGCATTGTGGGCCTCTTGGCCGCAGGGTCCCCCAAGGGTAGTTTTGGGGCTTAAAGCCCATATTTTGGTCTAATTTTTGTAATCCAAATGTAAAGACTCCACAGTTTGTGATCACAGAGTGTGTAGATTTTAAAGATTCGTAGGGTTGTCTGCCCTTATTTTGATAATGTAATTTTAGTTGTAAAATATCTACCCATGGTCCATGGACCATGGGATTGTATAAATAGAGCAAAGCTCTTAGTAGTTAAAAGACATGAAGAAATCAATGATCGAAGATGTATGAGAGATAGCTCTGAAGTAGAAGTCTATGTTTTCGGTCGTAGAGTAGGTAGAGGCTCTGCAGCTAAGTGCATAAAGGCCTAAAAGTCCGCAACTGAGTGTACGGACCCCTGCAGCTCAGTGGGAAGGGCAGGTCAAGTTTGTAATTTTTCAGAATTATCAATAAAGAGAAGTATTCTACAATTTCTACATCTTTATTTCTTGTTTATGCATTTGTTATATTGGGTATAAATTCCACTTATAATGCTTATATGATGTGCGAATGTATGTAAATGTATTGGTTAGGTGAACTTAAGTAAGAACATCTATTTATGCGAAGCTAACTAAGATCTATTAATAATATAAGTAAAACACTTAGCATAGTTGGAGAAATATAATAATTCGTTTCCCTAGCAGTATGAAAGCATATCAGCCCTAGGTTAGGGCCGCGTGAAAATTGATTGTACCATTTTGCGAAGGTACTGAAGGACGAACAGAAGGTTAAGCTACCTGCACAAAAGAAAGTATAGCTAGGATAAACTGACATCACAACCATCTCAAGGGCGTAGAAACTTGGTTCCAGCATCCCCACATATTGCTTCAGGTGAGACTTCAATCTGTGCTCCGTGGGCTGATACCGAAAGGGCTAGTAGTGTAGGTATTTGTTTGGCTAACTAACACTAAACTTGGCTTTGGCCCTCATAAGCCAATAGTTAATTTGATGATTTATCATTGAATTTCATCATCTACTATTTGAAAGTGATATTTGTGGAGCTAATAATAGACATGAGAAATTAGTGTCTATAAAATCACAATTTGAGCTTGGGGGTGTCTCGGTAAACAAATTTGTCTTACTGATTAGATATGGATGGGTGGAATGTCCCTCATCAATCTATTTCACCCCACAAGGTTAAAATTTCATGTGATCCTCAATATGTATGTCATAGTAGTGGTGTTAAATGGGATGATTAATACTATTAATACTTCATATAAGAAATTTTATTTCATTTACCATTTCCTTAATTTATATTGCAGAGAATGTTATAGTTATTTATCTATTTAGATAGAGAATGTTACAATTTTGTATGTGCTTTGATACAATATAAATCATGTAGGCATATCCCTCATTTTATTAGAAGTTTTCTGGGACTATTTTTAGATCGAGAGCATACCTCACATAGGAATTGCATAACAATTTTATAGCCTCTAAACCGGAGAGTTAGATCAACAAGGATAAATTCTAAGGATTCTTCAATATATTATTTTTTTTTTTAAATAATTGTTCATTAGAATAAGGGCCATCTAAGTGATTTGATGGGAAGATTTATATCAAAATGTATAGAGTTGAAAAATGGTTTACCTATCTAGGGAAACCATATTAGACCCAAAAGATTGAAAAATAAAAACCACATAGTAATCTCCTGGAGCTAACACAATGAAAAGTATTAAAATAACTAGAGGGAAATGATAATTAATTGAGAATAATATATTTAAAGAAAAAAATTAGTGTTAGATAGACCATCATCATAGAAGAACATATGAAAAGTAATGATGTTAATAGGCAAGAGTAGAGTTCAACATAGATATAAGAACTCGTGGTGTTTCCTATAGGAATGAATTTAAGCAACACAAAATCCATAAATCAAAATAAATGTCTAGGAAAACCCCTTACGGGGCCATTATGACTTCAAGCATATTATTCTTAAGAAGGGTGAGCTACCCTATTAGTTAGGTGGTACCCAAAGAAAGCAAAGGGGAAAACAATGTAAACATATTAACTGTATAACCATTCATATGAGAAACACATTTTATGGGCAGGACCTTAGAAATAGTGAAAAAATGAAAGGACATAGTAATGTACAAAAGGTGTGACTAGGGTTTGTTGAATTATCTAGAAGGCCAAACCTGGAGTAGGAATTTAAATTCAATGATGTAGGTAACAAATTAAAAAATGAATACACTACATATTAGAAGCTTTATAGATTTAAGGAATAATAAAAAAGGCTAATCTTATAGAATAAAAGAATCATGGAGTGAGGCTATGACACAATTACCCTCTCTACTATCCAAGGGACTCACGTAAGGACCCGTTACTAAACAATTTTACCATAAAAATGTTAAGTAAAAAAAATATCCTTCTATTTGGCTGAAGAGAAAATTTTAATGAATTTATGGGTACAAGGAATGGGGTCCTAGGGTGTTAACCCTCTCCCAGAATTACATTACAACTTAGAATACCTTGGAATCTTGTGATATTTGTAAATAAGGAGGGTTCTATACAATGTGGATGAACAAAATCCAAATGCAAGAGGTCATCCTCTCATCATTGTGTCGAGGGACGTTATACAATGGAAAAGCATTTTTCACTTAGGTCCTTGGAATGACTTACCTCTCCCCATCATATTATCACTCTACATCATGATATTTCTACTGCTGAGAGATAAAAACTCTATCCAAAGAACATCAAGGAGAAACTAGTAGCTTGAACATAATGAACAATGTATAAAAAAATAAGATAATACACAATTAACAAAAAGTGAAAATATAAGCAATAATACTACCTGTAATGGTGTCAGAAACCATCAAAATATCTACACATTGTAAGGGAAATACTGTGAACATTAAGATAAACTGTGCAAAGGGAGAAAAAGAACATGGGTAATCTCTATAATCGAAATTTATAGTTCAAAATGTAAAAGGAGAGAGGGTAAGTACGAAAATATCGTAGAAAACAATAAATAATCTGAGGAAAAACACACCAAATGGAAAGGAAGAGTAAACAATACAGTGGAAACCCATTTGAAGCAATAATTACCTATAATGTAATTATAGGAAATAGTAACAGATAAATAAATTACATAGAGCTAAGGGAAAGGTTGAAAAAATAGATTCATGACAATGAATGTTATAGAGACCATAATTATTGGGGCATGCATGAACCCTAGTTCCAGGATGTTCCTATTGAGAGATAATAAAGTATGTCATCCATGTATCCATTAAAAATAATTATGCAGTTAGTTTTAACTTCGGCTAGGTTGTTCCCCAATAAAAATGTGAATTCCATATTGGCCATTGTTCATCGACAATCCAAGGGTGAAGAAAACATCATGCATGTGAATAGGTTTAGGGAGGAAGAAACTCGTGTAAGATAAGGTGCATATGTACACCCCATTAACCAAGTGTAGATCCCACTGTGAATTTGGTGAGAGTGATAAGTAAGGAAAAATGGGGGAATTATTCTTCAGAATTGGTCATGCCCAAATGCTCACAATTGCAACCATGCCCAAAAAAACAAAATCTTGCTAGGATTTAATTAGGATGAGATTAACATATGAGGTGATGATGTTCCCTCTGGTGGGCTTTGGCTCCTAAACAAGTGTTTTCGTAAAAATGGAAACCTCGTTGGAAGCCATAAATTACCTCTAGTGTAGTTAGAGTCAATACTAACAAATAAATAAATCAAACAAAGCCAATTAATGGTTGACAAAATAGAGGCATCACAATTAACACACTAGAGGCCATAATTGTTGGGCAATATATGAACCCTAGTCTCAAGATGTTCCTAGCAAGAGATAATAAAATATGTCGTGCATGTATCCATTAACCACAACTATTCACTTCAGTTTAGCTCTATCTATGATGGCACCCAAAACAATTGTCAATCCCTTATCGATTAGTGTTGATGTAAAATCCAAGGGTCAAGACAACATCATGCATGTGAATAGGATGATGGACAAAGACCCTTGCCTAAGGTAAGGTGTGTGTGTACACTGCAATCACCAAGTGTCGATCTCACTATGAATTTGGTGAGAGCACCAAGTAAGGAAAAAGGGGGAATTGTGCCTTAGAACTGGTCATGCCCAAATGTTCACCATTGAAACCATGCCCACAAAATTATGCTCTTTTTGGGATTGAATTAGGATGAGATTAACATATGAGGTGATGATCTTGCCTATGGTTGGTTTTCGCCCCTAAATAAGCATTTTCATAACAATAACCTTGATTAAAAGCATATTGGTGTTTGATAATACTGCAATAGATAGAATTTGTAAATAAACTATATATTATATATATATATATATATATAATATATATATATAATATATATATATATATATAATATATATATATATATATATATAATATATATAATATAATATTATACATTTATATATAATATATAATATATAATATATAATATATAATATATATTAATATATAAATTATATATAATATATATATATAGATATATAATTTGAGAGATGTTAGAAAATAATATTAAAGCCTAGGTTCACAATTCCCAAATAAACATGGGCATAAAACGAACAAATAAAATAAAATTGAAATAACTAATAAGTATGATTACCACTTATTACAAATCAATTTTTCACATCTATGCAAATGATGTCAAATTAAATATATATATTTGAGAGATGTTAGAATATAGTATTAGAGCCTAAGTTCACAATGCGCAAATAAACGTGGGCATAAAACAAACAAATAAAAAAAAATTGAATAACTGATAAGTTTGATTACCTCTTGTTACACATCAATTTGTCACAACTATGAAAATGATATCAGATTCAGATCTTTTACCATCTAAAGAACTATTCTTATCAATCCCCGAGAGAAGTGGACAAAATATCTCTCATGAAGTATAAGAATCCTGGATTAAATACCTCAAAAAAATGTATTTTTTAAGATCACCATAGGAGAATTATATTACAAGCTATGTTGTCGCACCTTGCATAATAAACATCATGTAATGTTGCAACTTGTATTTATTGGAAGTGTGGTTGTCTTATTACACGAGTAAGAATAAAAAATGTACGGAAGCTCCTATTCTAGAAGCCTCCTAATGGTATCTATTACAAGGGGTGAAGATAATAATATTGAAATCCTACAATAATGGATCTCATCCATACCATAGTCAATCCCATACCATCCATTATTTATCTAGGACCTACCTTAATGGATCTCAACATCCCACATTGGATTATTAAAGTATTACACTTAAAGATAAAGTGGTTGGCTTTTTTACTCCTGAACTATGTTTAGATGTTGTCCAAGTATCAATTGGAGATATTTTATTGCAAGGTCAGAATTGATGGTCATTGGGAGGAATATTTCAACATCAAGGTTTTGTTGTAACTCTCTCCTATTCTTCATTCTTAATACAAATGAATTTTTCTTTCAATCTCCTATTTGTTATGATGATTTTTGTGAGATTCCTTGATTACTTTTATAGATTATGTTCAATAATTTTTATATCATATTCCTCTATCATTTGTGTGTTTGTGTCTTTGAAGATATTTATTTGGAGCATTGAGAATGAGACTAAAGGCTACATCAAAAAAGGACAATGAAAATCATCAAGTATTTTGAAAGATGCCTTATGACCTGGAGTCTTACGGCTGGGATAGATGGATGGGTAGCTTGTGTAAGTAGGTAGGTAAGCTAGGCAAGTAAGGTAGTTGGTTGAGTTTCCCACACTTTTGAGGCATTTTTGAAGTATCAGCAAAGCTCTTTCACGTAAGGAACTTCAACCAACAAACTCCTAGTTTCACCTTGGCTACTACCTATTGAACTTCCTTCACAACATAGATACATGCATTCATATGGGTATGAACTATTCATCCATCATACACATATGATTTGATGGTATTCTAGGGTATGTTTCTATGTGTTTTTTTGTTCTATACTTGGTCATCAACTGTAGGGAGATATGTCTTGTCATCAAGATAAGTTTTGTATGCCAAAAAAATTGACGAATCCACTGTCGAACAAGTTGTTCCTTAATAGTATTCCTTGTTTTCTCAGGTAAAATTATTCCTGATTCTTTAGAAAACAATACTTGATTTTAAAATCCCATATTTTATATATCTTTCATAAGTTTTCTAATTTTTTCATGACTTTCCTAACCATTAATCTCTACTATGAGAGACAACGTGTTGAAAATTTGGCAAATAAAGGACAATTTCCGATATGAAACTAAACTTCCCCTAAGGAAATTCCATTCTACCATAGAAATAATTTATATTGAGAATTAAAATTGATTAAAGAATATTACTATTTGTGTGTTTGTGTGATTACTCCTTCTTGTGTTCATAAAAAAAATTGGTAGACAAGTATTTGTTAAAATATATTTGAAGAAAAATCAAATTTAAATTTCCCTCCATAAGTTGGTCATCCAAATTGACACGTCACTTTTCGCCAAAAGACATCATCCTTGATTGATGAACAAAAGTATAAATACCTTTTTATATTCATCCATTTGGGATAAACAATTTGGAGCTTTTGAGGTACTTGTTCCCTATAGTTTGTATCTCAAATTGTATCTCTATTCTTCTGAAAGGCTCGCACATCTGTGAGGGTTGGATCTACTTCGCTATGACTCAAAAGAGGTTCACATTATTGAAGTTTGGATCTATCATATAGGGGTTCACATCTACTCAAAAATGGCTTAAAGTCTTTTGTAACAATGGATATAAATTTCGCGTATCATTGTATTTGTGGCATGTGTTAGGCCCGTATGATAGTGATTTATGAGGCTCTGTTGAAGCCCCGAAAATCGGGTCGACAACAAGGGGGATACCCACCCGGTCCAGACCTTGGTTGGCAGCTCCTTATCCATTTGGTATAGCGGGTCTGACTGGGGATAATGGGACCAGTTTCCCAATCTAAGGGTGTGTGTGTGTGTGTATAGTTGAATGATGCTGATCTAGGAGTACTTTAAAGCTAATTTAATTCATATTCTTAAACTAACTCTATGCTATTGTAATCTAATGATAAACAACACATCTAATCTACACTAACATGGGGTCTATATCTTCCATTATGAGATCTAAAGAGATTTCAAATGATAACTGGTAATAAAGATCATTCGACTATTGTAAGAATAGAAATAAATTAAGATAAACCACTTTGCATAAGAAGTTAGGCAAAACAGTTGTGGACAACATATCGCATAATAAGTTATTCATATATCAGACAAAACAAATGACTCCACCATACAGAAGTGCAAAATGGTAACTCATACATTCATGCAATAACATATAAACAACTGAAAACTATAAATCACTTTAAGAATATAAGCAGAAATGGCCAAGAGATAAAAGTACCATTTATGACTAATCCTACTCATAAACTTCAAGCAAAAACGATTTATCTCTACTTGTTCTAACATCTACTAAGATTACAAAAGTGCAACATCAGTAGAATACATCAAATTCAAACATTAATAAATCTCGATCCATCCATTCATCAAAACCTCCTCTGAGGGTGCAGAAGTGCATGTTCCGATGACAAGTTTTTGACAAATTTCTGGACTCTTCTCTAAATTTCTGAGAAGGGTTTAAATACTGCTAACTAATTAACTTAATTACATAAATTTAGGATACGGTTTTAAATGACCGCCCTTCTGATAAAGCAAAACTATTTCTAAAAATTGAATCTAATTCTAAACTATTTCTATATTTGCTCCTTAGTGCTGCAAGCATGCAATATTCGACTGGGAAGAGTCGGCTGGTCGCCTTCCACTTTCGTTTGAGCTATAAAAATAGAAATAACAAGAGTTGGCACCACTTTCTGGTAAACTAGAAGATATTTTCGAGAATCTTCCTCTGACTGGGTGTATTCACTGCGTGTATACTCGGTAATAACTCAAATTTCCCTCAAACTGACTCTACTTCTGCTATTTCGGTTTCCGACCTTACGAATGACTGAATAAGTTAGGGACTTTACTATCTGAACAATTTTCTGCATCGAAAACTGCCTCCGTTCTTTGTTCCGGGCTTTTCTGGGCATAAGCTTCAGGGTCTTTTGTAAACATTCCGCTTTTGTGGGCCTTTGACTCTGAGCTTTAGATGGCCTATTCACATCAGCATCTGTTTCTGAAGGGATCTCTTCTCTTTTCTCCGAGCATTGATGCTTTCCCCTTTTCCTTAGATGTTTCCTACACATTGCTTCATGTTATTTCCTATCTTACAGTTTACGCAAAGGAAAAGAGTAATGACAATAAAAATTGACATGAAATCTTTAAGTTCTTATGAATGCATAATTATGACACTCATAGCGAACTGACTCTTCGAAAAACACAAAATTGTCCTTTCTGAATACTTTGGCGTACAATCATTAATTTCTTTTAAGGTGTGTGCTCAATTTTGGTTAACAGACAGCTTTCCTTGAATATTGCACCGAGGAAAATTCGCGATGGGTGATTTCTGCGACTCGCATCGCAGATCGCAGCATCGCAGACTGCAACATCACAGCATCACAACATCGCGTTTAGTCATTCAATCATTGTGTGTTGCTTACGCGATGTTACGATATGCGACGTCGCATATCGGCCGTCGGAGATTTCTTAAGTTTTTTCATTTAAGAGTGCTTCATAATGAATGTGATGCGATGAATTTCGTGTCACTTCTTTGCAGTTTATTATGCTCATAAGAAAACGTTTCATTCTCTTTTCGTGATGCGATAATGTTTTAAGGAGTCAAATACAAAAAATTTCATAAAATGTTTGTTTGGATTTTTTATTAAGGGTCCCCATTTGCTTGGTGTTATTGCTAATATCAAAAACAAAGAGGGGGGTTGTTGGTGGCCACAACAATGGCGATTCACTAGGAAGAACCAGTTATCTCTGCTTTTCTATTGAATTTTAACTTCCGAAGCAGAAAAATTTTCATAAGTCTAAATTTTGTTATGGACAGATAGAGTACATTATGCATTATCCTATCAATGATATTTTGTTTCAACCTTTTTCTATTCCAATCGTTTGCTTCCTCGGGCTTAATCCTTGTATTTACATCAGCCACTACTTGGTCTTTTAAAGAAAAAATAAGGTCTTCTCTGTGTGCTGGCTTTTTAAAATATGCTCATTTGTCTTAGATAGAGCCTCTGCTGCCAGCAGGCATCCACAGCCTCGATAGGGTTACCTGTTACCCAGCAATGATCCTTTATCCTGCTTAAGGCTATTTACAACCTTTCAGAGAAAAACCCATTTTGACACTTTTTCTTTTTTTATTCTCTAAAGAACAATGTCTTGGTTTGGTGGCCAAATTATGACACAGTCATTCACTTGATTTACACTTTTGCTGAACAAGCTGGCTCGTGATCAGACCCCTTCTCTTTTGATTGCAACAATCTTGAGTCATTGCCATGTTTTGGTGGACAGTATTGGCAAAGTCAGCAAGTTATAATATATGTGATCATGATAAGCCAGCTCGTGATGAGACCTCTTATTCTTTGAGATAGTGTTTTCTCGGATTGTTCCTCTGAATGCTACGATTTTCTTTAGCAGGGAGGAAACCATTGTTTTTCCTTAAGAAAGCTCTGGACGAAAATAATAGAGTTTGAAAATAGCAGTTTTACAGAGAATATTTATTTTATTATTGATACCTTTCATTGTGTTGATATAAAACAATTTTTTTCCAAAGGTTGCTTTCATCAAAAAAATTTGAAGTTGAAACTAGTATATCTAGACTAAAGTAAACTCTATCTGTCAATAATAAAGATCAGATTTTTCGAAAATTTTACTATTTGTACAAGCAAAAAAATCAAAATCTGATAGAGAATTGGTGTCTTTTTTCGTGAACCCCCGTAGTAACCATCCACAACTGGTTTTATTTATAAGAGGAAAAACTAAAACTATCCTACAAAAATAGAAGAGTAATCTTCTATGGAAAATATATTTTAAGGATCTGTCCATTAACAGGCAAAGAATCCTTTCTACTTGCTAAATCCTGCAACACAAACGTTGATGGGCATATGACTTCTACAATATGAAAAGGACCAAGCCACATTTTCTGAAATTTTGTATGTTTTCCCTTTTCTTCATGAGCCTTATCCCATTTCAAAACTAGATCTCCCATCTGAAAAATAATTCTGGTCATTATGCTTGAATCAAAAGAGGATTTTATTAGCGCTTGGTGATGAGAATGGGCTTTCTTAGCTTGTTCTCATTGTTCTTCTAATTTAATTATTTCCATTTGTCTTAATTGTAAGGAGGAAGTAGATACTTCATCAATGTATTGTACTAAAGACAAGGAGGTGATCATTAAGTGAGTTGGAAGAACCACTTCCTTCCCATAAACTAAATTAAAGGGAGAAGTGTCGATTGAAGCTTTCTTTGTTATCCTATCTGCCCATAAATCATTTACCAAAGTTTTGTGCCAATTCTTTTGGTTCTGGTCAACTGTTCTTTTAATAATTCTGATTAGGTTTTTATTTGTTGACTCAGCTAATCCATTTCCTTGCGAATAGTAGTTGTTCAAATATTTCAATTTGAACCCTCTTTTAAGTGCAAACTCAGTCATTGCATTCCCAGAAAAGTATGAGGCATTATCAAACATCAAAGCCGTCGGAAATCCAAACCTAGTGATTATAAATTGATTTATGAATTCAATGATGTTTTCAGAATTAGTTGTCTTGAGAGGAACTGCCTCTACCCATTTAGTAAAATAATCTGTTGCCGTGAGGATGTATCTATGCTGCTTAGAAGACTGAGGAACGATCTCACCTATTATGTCCAAGCCCCACTGACTGAATGGTTGCTCGATGTTTACCGGCTGTAGTGGCATGGACGACCTCTTTTGTCTCCCTACAGTAGTTTGGCAGACTTGGCATTTCCTCACGTAACTGTCTGAGGCTTTGAACAGTGTGGGCCAAAAATATCCTGCACGTAAGATCTTATGTGTAGTAGCATCTCCAGCATAGTGTCCGCCTGTGGGTCCATCGTGGAGTTCCTGTAAAACCTTTTCGGCTTCAGTTTTCTCAAGACACCTAAGAAGCACAGAATCGTAATTCCTTTTAAACAGAACATCATTTATGAGCTGATATTGTTTAGATTTCAATCTCAGAGCTCTTTTCTTGGTGTGATCCAGGTGTGCTGGAGCATACCCATTCTTAAGATAATAAATGGTGTCAGCATATAATGATTATGTATCGTTTAGGCTTACCTCATACGTTTGTACCTCTTCAGATGAATTTTCAGGAATTTGCGATGCTCTAGCAAACATTTTACAGAAGCCTTGACCTCTCACAATGCTTGCTGGTTTGATCTCAAGGTCGTATTCTTGTAAGGCAGTGATCCAATTTGCTCCTTTTTCACCCACATCTTTCTGTATTAGAAGATTTCTTACCGCTGGAAATGGTACTATGACCTTGGTATGGGTTTTAAGTAAGAAAGGTCTGAAGTATTTGACCGCTTTGAAAATAGCATATGCCTGTTTCTCCACGTATGAATAGTTAAGTTCAGCACCTTGTAGATTCGAGCTAAAAAATTCGATTGGAGCTTCCGCTTTCTCTTGATTGGCTTGAGTTAGAATCGTGGCATATGATTTCTCTGAGGTGAATGTGTATAAGATAAAAGATTCTGAAAAATTCGGGGTCGTTAAAGATGGAGCATTAATGATAGCTTGTTTGATCAGGTTGAATGCTTCATGCTCATCTTGACCCCATTTGAAATTTGAATCCTTTTTTATCATGGTTTGCAAAGGAGAAACAATTCGTGAAAAATCTGGGACAAATCTTTTCACAAAATTGATTTGACCAAGAAAAGATTGCATGGGCTTTTTATTATGAGGTAGGGATATTTCAGAAATTTCTTTGATTCTATCAGGCTCAATGTGAATACCAGATTTTGACACTATGAATCCTAGAAGTTTTCCTTCACTTAATGCAAAAAAAGATTTCTTTAGGTTAAGTGAAATCCCATACCTTAAACATCGTTGAAATATTTGTTTCAAGTATTTGAGATGGTTGCTTCGCTTCTTGGAGTACACTGTTATATCATCCAAATAAATTACTACAGATTTATTGACTAAACCCTTGAATGCAATGTCCATGGCTCTCTGAAATGTAGCGTCGACATTGATAAAACCAAATGGCATCTTCCCATATGCGTATGTGCCCCATTTAGTTCGAAATGTGGTTTTTAACTGATCATCCGGATGTACCAGCACTTGATTGTATCCCGAAAATCAATCCAAAAAAGACATTAGTTCTGAGCCTGCTACCGCTTCTAATATCTGCTCCATAGGAGGGAGGGGAAAATTGTCTTTTTTATAGGCTTTGTTGAGATTCCGAAAATCGATGCAGATTCTAATATATTCGCTTTTCTTTCTAACGGGTACCATATTGGAGACCCATTTGTAATTTCTGATGGGGAAAATTATTTTGGCTTTTAATAACTTATTCAGCTCAGTTTTTATTTGGTTTTCTAAATTGGGGTGGATTTTTCTGAGTTTCTGTTGGACAGGTTTTTCATTGTCAATCATAGGGATAGTATGTTGAATAATAGAAGTGTCGTATGTCTTCAGCTCATCGTAATTCTAGGCAAAAACATTTTTGTATTGTCTCAAAAGACGAATATATGCTAGTTTTTCTTCAGGGGCTAGGTCGTGGCCTGGATTAACGTTTTGTGGTTTATCATCGGTTCCCAGGTTTACTAATTCGTAGTTCAGAGTTGAAATTTAGAGCTTAGAATTAGTAGAGCTTTTAAACCGACTTTTCAAATCGTATAAGTCTTCCAACTTAACCATCTATTTAGGTATAGCATTATCAGTGATATTTTGTTGTATTTGTCGATCGTAATGGTCTTCGTCAATTATTTGATTGGAGTAGGATCCTTCTGAAGTGAGGAAATTTACAATATCAGGATCGTCACTGAATACTCTCCAGTTTGTAATGTTGTCAGGGATGAATGGTCTAAAGATTAATTCTATTGAGAATCTATCTGGACTAAAATCTTTGGAGGGAATGAGTCTAGAGGCTACGTTAGCTAAAAGGTCTGTGCTTGCATTTTGGAGTCTTGGGATTGATGAAATATTGAATTCTATGAAATGCTCAGTGAGATCTTGTACTAAAGATTGATAGTGTTTCAAATGACTTGATAGGAAATGTATGGTGTTACGTACCTGTTTGATGACAATCTCAGAGTCTCCAAAGACTTGAAGATACTTGATGTTCAACCCGATTGCTTTGTATAGGCCTTGCACCAAGGCCTCATATTCCGCTATATTGTTTGTGCAATCAAATTCAAGTCTGCACGTAAGCATGGTCTTATTTCCTTCTGGACTTATCAGAACGCATCCTGCTCCCGCTCCTTCGTTAGATTTAGAGCCATCAAAATACAATTTCCAAAACAGAGATGTATTTATAGGCTTTTCTACAAAATTAACACACTTTGAATTATCAGTTTGGGAAAAATTTTTGACTTGGGACAAAACTGAATTTTCTAAGTAAGGTGATGTATGAGCATTGAAATTGCCGAGGAAAGAATCTACCAAGTAATTTCCTATGTTGCTACTGTTATATGCTATTGCTTCATTTTCTCCCTCCAATTCCGTTACTATGTACTTCTGGTGTAACACTCGTTCAACCTTTATTTGATTTGGTTTACCATTGTAGGGTAACCACATGTGCGACCAGTCGGTTGAGAAGTATCCATGGAGTTTTTCGGACCAATCCCTGCTAAGAATTAAGCCATAGAATTCTGGGATATCAGCTACTAGAATGTCAATAACCTGACACACCTTCGGGTTAGACGATAATCTTATGGTGACTTGATTAAGTTCACCAATCACTTCGACTTGAGATCGATCCAGCTGAACTATGCGCACTGCGGATTTTTTTGGTTGAACATTCAACTTGGCACATATTGATCTGGGTAAAATATTCATTGAAGCCCCATAATCTACCAAACAATTGTGCACATTTTTATTGAAAATTTCATAAGTGAGAAGAAAAGGGGGAGTGTGAGATCTTGATCTCCCTCCAATCAACGCGATGTCATTTGGATCAATCTTATTGGTTGTGTTGGTTGGAGGTCTTCCCATGTTGTGGGAAGCTATAGCTATAGGCAAAGATGTAGTAGGCACGACATGTAATTCTTTCATCATTATCTTCTGTTGATGTTTCAATTTGCTCGATTCATAAAGAGTGATATTAGCCCTAGTCTTTTTCATGTCATCAATAATATTGTATTCCATTTCATCCGACACTATTAGTGTTCTCGATGGAGGTGTTTGATCTAGTTGGACTGGGCTAGATTGAGTCGCTTTAGTGGTCATTTTCTTTGTTGCGACTTTTTCTTTTGCTGCAGGGCTTTCGCCCTTCTGCTTAGGGGTAGTTTGGGGAGGATCAAGTTGATTTTTGCTTCGTGTGCTAACCGGAAATGCTTCTTGATCTTCTTCTTGTGGGAGGATGAAATCCCACATTCCTTGTAGTTCCACAACTTCTTCGTCATTGGTCTTCCCTTCAGTGGTACTCTCTTCTTCTTCCTCTTCTTCGAATTCGATATTTGAGATAGCGTTGGGTGGTTTCACATCCATTGAAGGGCCCCTTTTAAAAGCTCTATAGGGCTTTTTTGAAGAAGTTTCTGCCACCTGTTTTTTTATTTCAATCATCTCATTGGACATGGTCTTTAATATTTTTTGCAATCCTTCCAAATCGAAAGGATCTTTCGTTTGTTTCTTCTTGGGGTCTTCCTTGAAGGTGGCTTTTTTAGATTTGCGTTCCTCTATCGTAGATCTCTTTTCTAGGGCTATTACGTGCTTCTCTACTGCTATCTCCTCTGTCAGGTTTTCAACTAAAGTTGTTTTATTTGCCCTATCCATGAAGACTGTTAAGTTTGATGGTAAGGCCGTAATATACCATTCACATCGTACTTCTTCGTTGGGTTGGGAAGCAGTGGGAATTTTGTTGAGGATTTTATTAAATCGTAAATTGAAATCTTTGATGGGTTCTCTAGCCTCGGCTTTAAGATTGGATAGGTCACTAATTAACGTTGCCGTTGATCTGTCATCACCAAACTTGGTGAGGAATTGATTTTGAAAAATGTCCCAACTTGTGATAGACCCGGAGGGTAATGAAAAGTAGCATGACCCGGCTGTTCCTTGCATTGTATAGGGAAAAATCCAGACAACAGCGTCCTCGTTGGTAACTCCGTTGAGATTGACAAAAAGCATGAAATTGTTAATGTGCTCTTCAGCTAGCATTTCTGCTTCTGGATTGAATTTGGGTAGCCATTTCTCAGGATGGGTTGGTATTTGGCTCAGGGGTGGAGGCATTAAAACTGCTCCAGGATTGTTCCATGGAGACTAGGCCATTGTTGAGCTTCTAGTAAATGAAAGTGCCGAGGATGATCCCTGAGGCTGGGAAGATGAAGATATTATGATCTTAGATGATTGAAGAAGAGGGGTTGTGGAAGGTGGATGAGTGGTTTGGAATGAAGATGTGGGTGGCTGACTTCGCAGTGAGGGAGTTGAAATGGACGATGTAGATGAAAGAGTCTCACTGTCAGACTGCGGTGGTGTTTTCCTTGCTCTTTTCCTGGTGGGGAGAGGGAATTTAGTTGGTTGGATGTCGAATTTTTCGCTCTTTAATCTGGTCAGGGGATGAGCAAGATTGTACTGCGAAGTCACGTTGCTTTGAGATTTATCAGATCTCAATGTAAAAATAGAAAATCCCTTGAGTTTGTGAATCAGAGTTTGAACTTCAGGGGGTTCAATGGTAGATTGGTCTGAAATATTAGGCTATGTAGTAGCAATTAATACTCGGGCAACTTCCAACTCTGGATTTAAACGTACTGGGGCAGTCGAGGGAGTTGATGAGGGTGATTTACTCTCAGAATGGTATTTAGATTTTGATTTAGCTACCATTCATAGTTCGCAGCCCCTCCTTCTAGTGCCAAATATGTTGAAGCCCCGAAAATCGGGTCGACAACAAGGGGGATACCCACCTGGTCCAGACCTTGGTTGGCATCTCTTTATCCATTTGGTATAGCGGGTCCGACTAGGGATAATGGGACCAGTTTCCCAATCTAAGGGTCTGTGTGTGTGTGTAAAGTTGAATGATGCTGATCTAAGAGTACTTTAAAGCTAATTTAATTCAGATTCTTAAACTAACTCTATATTATTGTAATCTAATGAGAAACAACACATCTAATCTACGCTAACCCGGGGTGTATATCTTCTATTATGCGATCTAAAGAGATTTCAAATGATAACTGGTAATAAAGATCATTCAACTATTGTAAGAATAGAAATCAATTAAGATAAACCACTTTGCATAAGAAGTTAGGCAAAACAATTGCGGACAGCATATCGCATAATAAGTTATTCATATATCAGACATAAACAAATGACTCCACCATACAGAAGTGCCAAATGGTAACTCACACATTCATGCAATAAAATATAAACAACTGAAAACTGTAAATCACTTTAAGAATATAAGTAGAAATGACCAAGAGATAAAAGTACCATTTATGACTAATCCTACTCATAAACTTCAAGCAAAAACAATTTATCTCTACTTGTTCTAACATCTACTAAGAGTACAAAAGTGCAACATCAATAGCAGACATCAAATGCAAACATTAATAAATCTTGATCCATCCATTCATCAAAACCTCCTCTGAGGGTGTAGAAGTGCATGTTCCGAGGACAACTTTTTGACAAATTTCTGGACTCTTCTCTAAATGCCTGAGAAGGGTTTAAATACTGCTAACTAATTAACTTAATTACATAAATGTAGGATACGGTTTTAAATGACCGCCCTTCTGATAAAGCAAAACTATTTCTAAAAAATGAATCTAATTCTAAACTATTTATGTATTTGCTCCTTAGTGCTGCAATCATGCAACATTCGACTGGGAAGAGTCGGCTGGTCGCCTTCCACTTTCTTTTGAGCTATAAAAATAGAAATAACACGCGCTTGCACCACTTTCTGGTAAACTAGAAGATATTTTCGAGAATCTTCCTCTGACTGGGTGTATTCACTGCGTGTATACTTGGTAATAACTCAAATTTCTCTCAAACTGACTCTGCTTTTGCTATTTCGGTTTCCGACCTTGCGAATGACTGAATAAGTTAGGGACTTTACCCTCTGAACAATTTTCTGCACCGAAAACTGCCTCCGTTCTTTGTTCCGGGCTTTTCTGGGCATAAGCTTCAGGGTCTTTTGTAAACATGTCGCTTTTGTGCGCCTTTGACTCTGAGCTTAAGATGTCCTATTGACATCAGCATCTGTTTCTGAAGGGATCTCTTCTCTGTTCTCCGAGCATTGACGCTTTCCCCTTTTCCTTAGATGTTTCCTGCACATTGCTTCATGTTATTTCCTGTCTTATAGTTTACGCAAAGTAAAAGAGTAATGATAATAAAAATTGACATGAAAGCTTTAAGTTCTTATGAATGCATAATTATGACACTCATAGCGAACTGACTCTTCGAAAAACACAAAATTGTCCTTCCTGAATACTTTGGCGTACAATCATTAATTTCTTTTAAGGCGCGCGCTCAATTTTGGTTAACAGACAGCTTTCCTTGAATATTGCGCTGAGGAAAATTTGCGATGGGTGATTTCTGTGACTTGCATCGCAGATCGCAACATCGCATTTAGTCAGTCAATCATTGTGTGCTGCTTACGCGATGTTGCGATATGCGACGTCGCATATCGGCCGTCAGAGATTTCTTAAGTTTTTTCATTTAAGAGTGCTTCATAATGAATGCGGTGCGATGAATTTCGCGTCGCTTCTTCGCAGTTTATTATGCTCATAAGAAAACGTTTCATTCTCTTTTTGCGATGCGATAAAGTTTTAAGGAGTCAAATACAAAAATTTTCATAAAATGTTTGTTTGGATTTTTTATTAAGGGTCCCCATTTGCTTGGTGTTATTGCTAATACCAAACAAAGAGGGGGGTTGTTGGTGGCCACAATAGGCCCATGAATTATAACAATTCACTCTCTATGGTTCTCACTCTAAGGTAAGGATATCACTCTATTTATATTGTGATAGACTCACACTATATGGATTGCATATATCTCTGTGACACATATATGATATACAGTGATTTGATTTATTGTATGGCTCGTTCCATATCTTACTCCCTACTAGAATTACAGTGATCCATGGCCCACATTTTTAACTCTATGGATCACTCTATGGACTCATATTCTAGTTGACAACTATGAACCTCTATGACAGTAATTAAGGAACAACCATAATACTTAGTAGTATTAATAGTTTGATCTCATTACAATAATTATAAATGAAATAATATATATATATTATATATTATATTATATAATATATATATATATAAATATTATATAATATATATATATATATATTATATATATATATATAAATATATATATATATTATATATATTATATATATATAGTAGTATATAGATAATATAATATATAATATATATATATATTGAACCATTACTATTATGGAAAGAATATGTAAGTGTTTGAGCATGATAATATGTTTATATGACAAAGATGTTTAACATGGACCTGATGGAATTATGATATAAAATAGTGATGTTGATTTTAACATGATAGTAACCTTGAAATAGAAGTAAAGTAGTTATATGATGGTTTATAGTAACCATATATGATAGTGATATGGAAATAATGTTTATAAAAAATACATGGCAAGAAATTTTATGACAGTGATGAGACTATGACCTATGCATAGCCCCAATCATGAAAATGCTCCTATGACAATGTTGAAAATTCCTCTATGATAGTGCTCCATGACAATGAAAATTATTGATATCAATGCCACATTGCACTGATATAGATGACGATACTTGAGACAATGATGAGATAACAACTTCTTTGGACATGTTTCATTCTGTTCACAAATGAAGTTGTGAAACGACTTGGGCTGGCCCTAGTTGGCCTAATGTGAATGTTGTATCTCATTCTCATTGTTATTTGTATCTCGCTGAAAAAATGATGAATTTATCTAAAAGAAGAATCTTATTGGGTTTCCCCATTGTGGGGTTTTTCCCTGGTCTCTAACCTAAATCCTCATGTTTCTACTGTGTATAATTTTCTATGGTTGTTTCTTTATTTTCCGCAACATTTTGTATGCTATTGTTCTCTATACATAATTTATATTTATGAAGTGATGTTATGGGGTGAATCTTGTGTGAAAATGTTGGATAAGTTTGAAAATGAAATTATCTATAACATAGAACAATTTAGCCCTAAAAACTAACATGGTGTCCAAGTTAGGTTCAATAAAAGTCATTGAATATCACCCCCCCTATGAAGACACATATGATGAAGTTCATGATAAAAACAAAGTGAAATGGATGAACATGGAAGATACCTAAAATAATGATAGTGTTTGGAGTAAACCCTAGGGAAGCCCTTTGTTCTTGCAAAGAAAATATAGGGTTTGAGAGAAACCCTAGGAATGGTATTGATATGGAAAGGTAATGGTATGATTCAAAATATTTCATGAGATGATGTAATCGATAAGAATCCATTTAATTACTCAAGTACATGCAACAGTTTCATAGAAACTCTAGTATGTTTCTCTATACAATATAGAGAAACCCTAGGAGAGGGTATAATGTCGATTTAGTAGTCATCATATACATAGATAGTTGAGCTTGGCTGTTTAGAACACATGTGATGCTTAAGAGGATGCATTTCTTCTAAAGATGATATTCACATATGGTTGATGGTCTATGCTATAGGATCAATAGAAAGCTAAAAACATGCTACAATCCTCATGAGAGATAAGTACTCTAAAGACTTATGTTGTTTCTTGATGACATTACTATGGTTTAAATTTAATGTTTTAGACTACTATGTCTTCTTCTTGCATGAATATTTGAAATCCTCTTTTACCAAATTCTTGGATGAGAATTTGATCAAGGAGAGTGGATCTTCGGGATCATCAATATGTATAATAGTTCTAGTGTAGGAAGAGTAAACTCCAAGAGGGATCTAGCACAACATAATGAAGAAGCCACTGTCCCATCTAGAAAAAGGATGACAATCCTGCCTCATCATCAAGTACAACTTCATTATGCTTATTTACTTTAATATTATGGCGCATGATTTTATTTTGCGGTATATACATACATATGATGAATATGAGGAACAATTACTCTATATAAAGATTGATAAGGATGTAGATCCATCCCCCAATTAGAATGTAAATGGACAAGAGTCTATACCTCAAAGGAAGTATTGGAGTCTCCCAACTTGACGATTATGGATGATAAGGCTTCCTATTAAAATCGTGTGGATTGTTATGAAGAGATGAAATACTCTTAGATAAAGAGAATATATGATAAATATGTCCTTCATGCAAGGACCATTCATAATGATAAAGATGTTTTAGTTTCATATACTTCCATGATACATAAAGAGGATAAGAAATATGCCCTCAATAGGAAAGAGATATGATGAGATATTGGCTCCTTTTTCTAGATGCTCTATTATCAGATATATATGGATTTGGCTTACTCCATGATTCATTTAAGGAAGAGGCATAATTACAACCAGCTTAGAACTTTAAGGAGAATAAGATGAGATTCATAGTTACCAATTGGAGAATGTCCCATATGTTCTACATTTAGTCAGTTGGACCCGACATGCCTGGAATGATGAACATATAATGTAGACCCCTCTTCAAGGTTGAAGGTATGTTTTTGATATTTGATTTCATATGGTAACTAGTTATTCTTGACATGATCAGATC
The DNA here is from genome assembly GCA_000404065.3 of Pinus taeda. Lineage (NCBI taxonomy): Eukaryota > Viridiplantae > Streptophyta > Pinopsida > Pinales > Pinaceae > Pinus > Pinus taeda. Next base: position 34,130 of record APFE030302443.1, read on the forward strand.
ATCCTAGTATATAGTTCTAGGGGGTGTTAGCCATTGAGACCATATGAGAAATTACTTGATATTAGAAGTGTAATAAATAAATTATGATGAATTCCTTGTTAAGATAAGTATGATTTCAGAAAATGTTCATGACGATTTAGACTAAAGTAGTTGAGAGAAGCTCCTCTTCAAATTTAGTTTTGATGGATCCTATGATGTGTTGGAAGTTAAATGAATTTTTTATTTGTAGTATGAGGAAAATAGAGCTTGTATATGTACATTGGGTTGTAACGAAGCATGTGTTTAGTTATCTACATGAAAATATTAATCATTGACTAAGGCTCGCAACAGGAAACTTTATGGATACATTAATGCTTACTAAGGATGAAGAAGTTGTTGATAAGAAAAGTACATCTAGTTGTTTCTGTAGCGTCGGATTTACCTGAATGAACCAAACACAACATTTTACTAGTTTGAGTATGGTTGAGGCAAAGAAAATTGACACTAGCATGGTTAGTTGTGAGGAAATGTGATTATCAAACCTCTTTGGAGAGTGTTTTTAGCACCTTTTGGACAGGAATGTGATATACATTGATAATATGAGAGAGATCCATCTTTCTGAGTATTTTGTGTTCCTCGACCAGTTCAAGAATTTTGAGTTTAGATATCACAATACCCAAGATATGATACAGAGGGGGTAGTGAGGCTCTAGCATTGATGTATTGTACAATTGAAGGAGAAAGGCTTCAGAAAGTGATCTAATTGTTGATATTATTTCGAGGCCTTTTTCCAAAGGGAAGTTATTGGTCTCCAAAGAACAAATTAGGTTGATTGATGTGACCCTCCTAGGTAAGGGTCGCGATTGATTGAGGACACTAAGCTATGCTCTCTTTCCATATTTTAGCTCTCAGGGAGAGGATTTGAGTCATAAAGATCTTGGGGTTGACTGATCTATGTAAAATATGTGTGTGTGATCCCTACTTTTTGTGGTAGGTTGGGTATCTCCCTTATTGTCACTATAAGGTGTTTTTGGTCCTTATCTTTTATGACAAGTCAAGTATCTCCCCGTATCAAATGTAGTAGAGTATACCATAGTTGGCATCCTATAAACAGGTTATGATTTTCAAAAATTGTCCCTCCCCATTTTTCTAATGGGTGAGGAGACTTGGGTGTGTGTGATCCTTACCACTCGTAAGTGAGGTATCTCCCCCAAATTAGAGGACACAAGTGTTAAACCATTTAACTCGTGAGTGTTAAGGTGTGAATATAGGTAGATAATAAGATAGTTGTCATCCTTACATATTATGGTAAGTGGTATCTTACCTATTGGCAATCATATATATAGGGTGGAAAATTAATCTCCCTTATTTTTCATGGATATAGGGTGGTAGTTAGAACTAACCTTTGATGATTCTTCTTCTTTAGATTGAGACATCACTATTCATATGACAATCAAAATAAACAAGTTGAGATAAGATGTGATAATATGGATGATTTGTTTATGTACCTTGGAATAAGGTCATGAAACTTGACCTAGAGATTATTAGGATTTTGAGGATCTAATGAATCTTCCCTACAATTGGTTGTGGATTATTCTTCTTCTATGAGGTGAGATGAGATAACACGAGTCAAGATGAGTCGTGATGTAGGAGGAATGTACATTAAAGACAAGCCTGATGATAAGGATGAAAATTCCTCCCTAACTGAGAGGGAGTGTTGAAATTTTGGCAACTATGGGATGAATTCCTATGTGAAACCCAAATCCCCTAAAGGAAATTCTACCATACCCCAAGGATAATTTATATTCAGAAGTCAAATTGATTAAAGAATATTATTATTAATATTTCATGGATTACTCCTCAATGTGTTTTTCGATACAAAATTTGGGAAAATAATAATTTATTAAAATATATTTGAAACAAATTTGAATTTGAATTTGCCTCCATAAGTTGGCCATCAAATAGACAAGTTGTCTTTCCCCTAAAGACATCGCCCTCATAAGTGGAGACAAATATAAATATCCATATATCTTCATCTATTTGGCACATTCGATTTTTTCCTTTTGAGGTACTTCTTCTATATGGTTCATATAACTGATTGGCTCACTACTCTTCTAAAAGGCTAACACATCTTCAGGGTCCAAATCTACTTCATAGTAACTCAACAAAGCTTCACATTACTAAAGTTTGGATCTATATTATAGTGGTTGTAATCTAATCCAAAGTGGCTTCAATGCTCGCATAGCAATGGATCTTAATTTCTCATATCATTGGATCTACGACTTAGTTTTGGTGGTATTGATAGTCATCTACGAGGCTCATGAATTATAATGACTCACTTTGTATGGTTGTCACTTTGAGGTAAGGATATCATTCTAATTTTATGGTGACAAACTCACACTGTAGTCTATGTTTCATTTCATGATATTTCTATCCTCCTATGGCTCGCATAGATATCTCTAGCACATATATGATTTACAATGATTCAATGTATTGTATGGCTCGGTCTATGTCTTGTTGTCTAGCTCTCATTAAAAGCTGCCTCATATTGCGAGCAATGTATGACTCTTTCTATGCATGAATGTCTAAATAGTATTGCACTTATCTATGGCTCATATTATTAACTTTATGGCTCGTTCTATGCCTCACTATAGAGACTTATATTACGGTAGACAAATATGAATCTCTATGATAGTAATAAAGGAATAACTGTAATATTTAATAGTATTAATGGTTTTCTCTCATAATGATAGTTTTAAATGACAGATTATATATATTGTAACATTCTTGTGACTGAAGTATATGTAAGTGTTATGGTGTGAAAATGTGTTTATATGGCAGAGATATTTATCAGGGACCTGATGGAAATATGAGATAAGACAATGAACTTGTTTTTGACAGGATATTAATATCAACATAACAATAAAATAGTTGTATGATGGTTGATAGTAACCATATATGATAGTGAAATGGAAATAACCTTGATAAAACACATACAATAAGGTCTTCAATGAGATTGATGAGATAGTGACCTATGTGAGATTGTTTCCTATCCAGTGACCCATGTAAGACAATGACTTATCCAGTGGCATAGTAATGAATGTGCTCGTATGAAATTGATAATAGTGCCTCTATGATAGTGCTTATTTACAGTGAAGACTCCTCATATTGATGACACTTATTGCAGTAACAAGGATGATGTTACTTGAGACAATGATGTGATAATAACTCTCTTGGATTTGTTTCATTTAGTTCAAAAGAAGTTGTCAACTAACTTGGGTTGGCCCTAGGTGGCCTTATATGACTTTTGTATCTCATTGTCATTCTAAATTGTATCTAAGATGCAGAATTGATGAATATATAATAGGAGAAAAATTTGATTGGGTTTTCCCCCTTGTGGGGTTTTTCCTAGTCTCTGGGCTAAATGCTCGTGTCTCTATTGTTTATTATTTTCTTCTATTGAATCTTTTTGTTTTCTTGAATTGTTGATGCTATTAATGTCTGTACATAATTGCTAATGATGAAATAATGGTATGGGGTGAATTTTATATGAAAATGTTGAAAAAGGTTTAAAATGAAATTAGCTACAACAAATAACAATATGTTATAACAGCTACAACCACTCTCCAAAAATTTTCCTTAGCCTTCTTTTGGAGCCCCCCTACCGACCATCCTCAGTAGCATGTCTTGCACTGTCAAGCACATCATCTTTAGTTGTTTCATATGGACTTGTCAACTTGTGCATGCAAGTTTGTTCCACCTCCTTCACATGTTGATTTCGGACTTAGTGTTAATTCCTCGTTGAGCAGCTCCATCTGGGAATTGTGCAATCCTGGAGGGGAAACAACCTTCCCTCCGAAAATTGTGTAAATCGAGTTGGACACCCATCTTGGCTCTAGAATTGTGTAATTCTTCTTAACAATATTCCTCTAAAAAATTATGCAGTTCATCCCAGTACAACTGTTCAGCCTAGAAATTGTGCAATTTTTCGGAAGCAGTCACCTACTACTCCTAGAAATTGTGAAATCCCTCTAGGACAACCAGCCCAACAACTAGAAAAAATTTCACAAATCAGTCAGGCAGCCTACTAGGCTCAGAAATTGTGCAATGCAGTCAAACATGCTTCCTTGAGAAAATTGGACAATCTAACCCAAGAGAGCTACTTAGCCCAGAAATTGCACAATCCTAGGAGAGAGTCACCTGTTCCTCCCTGAAATTATGCAATCCCTTTGGGATAGCGATTTCTACTCAACCTAGAAACTGCACATATTTTCATCCCATTCTCATAGACCAATGCATGTGCCTTCAGGTTGACCATTTTGCCTCCAGGACTGAACAAAAACGATTTTCATGCATGGACTGCATTTCCTAAGGCATCATGTAAAGATATCCCTTGATTTAGGGATATATTTTTAGCAGTTGAAGATTACATGCAAGGATCATTTCAGAAACCTCCTACCAAGTGTCTCTTTTCCTAGATTTATGGAATTTGTGTCACAACCTCAATTTGATCAAAACTCATCAACTGTACACTACAGGGCACATTCCTCACATCAACCTTGTAGCTATAACATCCCACATTGCATATAGGAGTTGTCGTCACATTCAATTCAATTATTTCACGGTAAGCCCTCTTTTCATGTCTTACGTGACGTTTATGTTTCTTTTTGTGTTTCTCTTTGTGTGAGTGTTGTCTACTTGATTTCAGTGAGCTCTTGCTATCATTTTGATGTATGTTAAATTGCAGAAGCACCGTTTCAGTTTTCATTCACATCTCACTGTTTTTGCATGCATGACACCTTTTTTCCAAGGATGGTTGCCATTGCGGTGACTCGCTTCACACACATGCATGCTTTCCCACTTTATGAATCATACACTTTCTATTTGCATGTATGATCATTCACTCTTGTTTGCACTCATCTCATTATTCATTTAGACTTCTTATCTTTTCAATCTCTCGTCGCTTCCTTGGCCTGGACTGTGCCTTGCCCGGCTAGCACTGTGCATTTCCAGAAGGGAAGGCTATGCCTTCCCTCCAGAAATTGTGCAAGTCTAGACCAACTCCGGCCTCCAGGCTTACATTGCGAAATTCTTGGAGGTAGTGTTCTGTTGGCCCAAGAAACTGCGCAATGCAGTTTGCTGGTTACATGTCACTATTGATTGAAATTGCACATTTCCCAGTTTCAGTACTTAGCAGACCAGGTTGGACTATGCATTGAGAATTTCCAACATTCATTCAGCCCTTGACAACCTCTACTGTGCCTTCCACAATTTTGGCAGCCAGTCTCCTAGCCTCTTGGTAAAAATTGCACAATCGTCACAAGTAGTCACACAGGTATGTTGCATCTGAGTCCTCTAGTTTGTTTTGGTTTTCAACTAGAAAATTGCTTTTCATCGGTGTTTCTATGTCTCCATGTATCATAGGTTTTCTTCTGTCTCTCAGTAGCATACGTACAATGGCTTCTAGGAGAGTAGAGTCGATGACACCGTTCACAACACAACTAGGGATGCAGTCAATCAAGTGTATATTAACTTTGTTGGCATTAGGGCTAAAGTGTTGTACTTGATGGCAACACCCATGGCATGGCTCTCAATATGATGAGAATTAAAAATTTTATTCGTGTGGAGAAAAGTTCACGGAATTTTATGCAGAGAAAAGTTTATTTCATGTGGGAAAACTTACCTTTGGTCCATGGTAGTTAGTCCTTGGAATTTGAACCTATGGTTTTTGGACCATGGCATCTCGACAGACGTGTTGATCCCTAGTATTGAGTTGATGGTATTGGTTTGTTATGGTTTTGGCCCATGGTATTCTTTTATTTTATTATTATTATTGAGCCCCATGATCAATGATTTGAGGAAGAGCTTGCCTATATAAAGCAAAGGAGATCATTTGGCTTAGGCATGCTTTTGGGTTGAATATCTTAAGATCTGAAATATTGGGTTATTGTTTTAAAAGCTCGATCTATATGAAAGTGAAGTGGAAAGCGAATCTGTGAAGGGTGATCTCTCGAGCGTTGTAGCTGCGGAAG
>APFE030302447.1:0-20381 GCA_000404065.3 Pinus taeda
GACAAATAAGTTGCCATGCACAAGCTGCAAGCCACTGAAACTCAGCTGAAGCCTATGTACTTGGATAATGCAAGACATGCTGCTAAGGATGGTTGGTAGGGAGGCTCCAAAAAGAAGCTAAGGAAAAATTTTGGAGGGCGGTTGTAGCTGCTACAACACTTGGTGACGCACTGGTAGAACTTCGGCTCTTTGAATGGACCTTGTTTCATGAGAAGTAAGTCTAACTCCTCTAGAAGTATTGTTCAATTTTTAGATCATCTTGATTTCCACACTAGCTTGATTGAAATATGTAACACCTGCCATGCTTTTGGTCTGTTGATACATATTCCAAGCCAATTCAATGCAATTGTTTCGATTGGGGATGAGGGGTATATTGGTACACAAGCAATATGACCATCAAAGTTTAAGTTTTATCTCTGGTTTTTCTCCGCTACCAGCAGGTATGGGTAGTACCCGAGTGGAGTCACACAGGAACACAAGCATTACTCCACTGCCAACAAGCCTGGTCGGTACCCCAATAGAGTTACTTGCATCAGCTCTCTATGCATAAATCCTTTCTCTTCTTTCACCTTATTCATTTTTCATTTTTAAAAAAAAAATCAAATTTTCATTTTTCAAGAACTGTGCATGAGCAATTATTCATTTTAGAGGCGGAAGAGGGATCCCGACTTATTGAGAGCAGAAGAGGATGTTCCTTCATAAAAGTATTTTGTATATACCTCTTACATACTTTTTAAGGTTTTCCCCCTCACCTTACTCTACTTGACTAGGCTAACAAGGGGTAACCCAAAAACAACTGACTAGAGTAGGTGATACTAGTTAGTGAGCAACGTTGTGTTTCACCAAGGTTCAGTTTGAACAAAACATATTTCCCATTAGCGTATCATGGACTGAAAACAACAAGTTCTACATAAAGAGACAAGACAACATATAAACAAATATCGATAACTGCACAATTCCTCTTGTACTTTACCCTTGCTTGTTTCAAGAGTCTCACATAGTTTCATGATAAACTAACCTACGAATGTAAACAAGCAAACAAACAACAAAACAAAGAGTAGAAGAAAATTTGAAAGCAAGGTGAGTAAGCAAATCAAGCAGGCAAGCAAACAAACACACAAAGCGAGAAGCAAACATGCATGCAAGCAAACAAGTCATCTACCAAACACTACTCCTAATCCCAAGGTAATAGTGTGTGGACTTGATCATGTGAAGTGATATTTCCATAGCAGCCATCGGCACATGGGTCAACCCATGTTGATGAAGGAATGCTTCGCGAACGACATATGCAGGTGAACCAATAAATATGAAAGATATAATAATTAAGACAAACACACTTCGAGTTTAAATGCGTCCACAAAAAAGAAAAAAGTGAAAGCACATGACATGCAATCCGTGGACTTACCATGGTTCTATGATACACTACATGCAGACATTAATCAGTTGCACTCTCTTGACTATGACACACAAGCAATCGCGAGAAACATAGACAACTTGCGTCGTGCAAGTGTGCTTGTTGTGTAATATTCTTCCAATGCATGAGCGATGGGATCATGTAGTTCAAGTTGAGAAAGTGAAATTTGTGTGTTGGATTGATATTCAATGCATACAGATGAGTGATGAGGATCCTTGGGTGTTTCAACAATTCCCTGACTGGTAGTGAAACTAACCTCAAGATAGCGAGGGCGGGACATAACCATCAGCTCAAACTGAAGTGCCTCGACATTCTGCAGGTTTTGACTTCGTCGATAGATAGATCATCATAAACAGGTGGCTTTGTAAGATCAACAAGGATATAATCAACATCGTGATCGGATACGGAAGTAAATAGATCATGACAGCTATGATCAGAAAAAGTAATGATTTCATCAGCATCCTCATGATTGGATAAATCAAACAAAGGGGTAGATGAGAAGAAATAATGTTTACCCTTTGCGTTTCTAGAAAAAGCAGATGAAAAATCAAGTGGATTTTCAATGAATAATTTGTCCTCTCCGTTGTCGAATGCTTGAAAGACAATGGGTCTGTTTCGCGAATGATCAACAGTAGATACATCTGTGGATGGATTTACACAAGAGAAATCAAAGATAGCATAATCACCAAAGATGTCATAAATGCACATTGCTAGCTGGGAAAGGCAAGGTCCAAGCCAAGGCATCCAAGACCTGCCGACGGGCAACTAAAAACAAGAAAAGTTCTGAATGCATGGTGAAGATGAGTGTAAACACGAGTGAATGATTATGCATGAAATGAGTGAGTGCAAGATTCATAAAAAGGGAAAACAAGCATGTGTGTGAAGCGAGTCACCACAACTGTGGCCTTTAGTTCAGAAATAGTGTCATGCATGCGACAACAGTGAGATGAAATTAAAAAATTAAAACAATGCTTCTACAAGCTAACATGCATTAAAATGAAAGTAGACATTCAACAAAACCAAGAAAACAACATCCATACAAAGCGAAATACAAAAAGCAACAAAAAAGAAACAAATTACATGAAAAGTAGACTTACCCAAAGAAAGTTGAGTTGAATTTGTTGAAGACTCCTAGCTGCGATGTGGGATGTCAAAGCTCCAAGATCAATGTGAGGAATGAGCTCTATAGTGTCGAATAAATAAGTTTGATAAGGATGAGGCTTATGACGCACATGCCACAAATCTAGGGAAAAGCGACACTTAGAGGGAAGTTTCTAAAATGATCGTTAAACCTCCAGCTACTAAAAATAGATCCTTAAAACATAGAGATGCTTTTTTTCTTTTTTATTTTTTCTTTTTTGGGAAAAGAAGCCCATGCATGCAAATCAATATTGCTCAACCCTGGGGAGAACTGGTCAACCTAAAAGCACATGCAACAATATGCAAGCCTGGGGATGAGATTTGCACAGTTTTTGGGCTAAGAAGTACTGGTTGTCCCTCATGCATTGCACAATTTTTGGACTGAAGCCCTGACTGTTAGTCGGAATTGCGCAATTTATGAGATGAAGCCCAGTGTTGAGCTGGATTGCGCAGTTTCCACAGGAAAGGATTCCTGACTGGCTTGTGCATTTTTGGAGCCCAACAGGTAGCCCAGCTGGATTGTGCAATTTCTTGAGGGGAGGCTGGTTCCCCTCCAGAATTGCTCAATTTTCAAGGTTAGCACTTTAGCCAGAAAATTGACTAATTTCAAAATGGCAGCCTGCAATGGGAGATAAACAAGTTGACATGCATAGGCTAGCAGGCCACTGAAAATCGGATGAAGCCTATGTACTTGGATAGTGGAAGACATGATACTAAGGATGGTTGGAAGGGAGGCTCCAAAATGAATCTAAGAAAAAAAATTGGAGGGTGGTTGTAGCCGCTACAACATAAGTATATCCATCAAAACAAAATATTTCTTGGTGTCCAAGCTATTCTTTCAATTATAACAATATTGTGAGCTTTGTTTCTCAAATCTAGCTTCACAAGACCAAAAATATAGAGCATAATCCATAGTTAAATAAAGAAATAATTTAAAATGACATAATAGCCTAGGAGTGAAAGAAGACCAACCTCCAAAGAGGGAGCACTGATGCCAAATTCACGTAGAGATACTCACCATCGATGTGTGAAGTCACATGTAACATGGTCCATGAAGAAGCAGTGAGTCGTCAACTAGTTGAGGGTTGTTATTAGAGCACCCTAGCCATTCATATCATGTATTATGAGCCAAATAATTGAGAATCTGTGAGGCGCAATAAGACATTACTCTTGGAAATTGGACTACTCGTTCACCATGACCCACAAGAGGACATATCCTAGACTCCTGAAGGACATAGCCTTATGAAACTTGAAGTATTCATATCATTGAATTACGAGCTTTCATTTATAGTTGGTCACTAACTTGGCCCCATACAGATGCTAGATGAAATATAGTTGAGTAATGCATCATAGATTGTGATCTGTGGTGGATTTTGAGTAGTGGATAGAATGTGATAGAGGTTAATACCATCATTCCATGAGCTATTGATATAGGGTGATTGAATATCATTATAGGAAGAGGAATGACCAGAGGTATAGGTCAATTCAATGGCCATGAGACTACATGACACATCATAATTGTGCAAGCCCAAACTTTTCACTATGAATTGGGTGAAATACTAAGAATGCAAGCTAGAATTTGACCATACATTAGAGGGAGTACAAATAATTAGAGCCTCTTTATTGTAATACAATAGAGAAGTCGCAGAGGGGGTTTTTATAGAATAGTGAAACTTGGGGGCCAACAGAGGTGCTAGAACCCACATGTGAGCAAGGGAGGCCTGGGGTGGCCGAGAGAAAAAATGACAATGATAGATACATTCCAATGCTAAGAAAACCATAGTAGGCTAATAAGCATCCCAATAATTGATTGTGATGATAGAATGAGCAGTAGAGGCATGATTCCCTTGCAATTGAATAATAGAGCTCACCATTCTCCTTGTTAAATGGATCTCCAAATGATGTATTAGTGAATGAAATAAGGTTGAAGGAAGGTGATGGAGCATTATGATGCCACTCTCATCTAGCTTAGCAAGAAGCCATTATAAACAATGATTAGGATCCATAATTTTCTTGTAAGATAAACCAATTGCAGAGTATGCTGACCAAGGCTCACCTAGTATGGGAATACTTCCAAGGTTAATTTGAAAGTGTCAATGAGTTGAATGCTTGTCCAAATAGATTGCACTCCAATTCAACCTTGAACACCCACTGCCATCCGTCGACACTAAATACCCATTATGGGTGAGTAATCCTAGAGGGTGAGGGAGTGATAGGCATGCCATAATTATGTAGATGATTTTTGTGACCATTATGCATTTAGAGAAGGGATCCCAGTATCAAGAGCATAATTTTCTAGGCCATCATCTAACTTGTGAGATCGTTGAACATGAGACAACATAGAATTTGGAATGTGTTTGAGCAAGCAAGATACCTTGGAGATGTGGGCTTATATACGTCAGTTGTTCAAGATATTGGAGAGTGGCATTCCAAATTTGATATTTTAATAATTAATATGATTATTAGCGAGTCTCCTTTGATTAGAAGCTGATGGTAGTTGTTGTGAAAATAAATACTTAGACCATGCTCTAACCTCCAGAACTCAGCTTCATTATTGGTGATGAATCCTAGTTTTCCTACAAAGATATTAACAATATGAATTGTGCTACTTCTGATGAACCCACCATATCTTGTAAGGCCAGGGCTACCTCTATAAGCCCCATTAAAATTGAGCTTCATAAAGCCCACTAGTGGGGGGGGACCAAGATGAGGGACTGGCTAGGCAAGGAAGAATGAGGAAACTAGGAGTGGGGGAGTTATTGACATTTAATCCTAGTTGGTTGATTTTATTATGTTCTTCTAGGGGAAAATCCTAATCCTAAGGAGTCCATTGGGAAGAAGGACTTGTCTTTTTGAGTTGAGAGAGGATGAGCATCCAGATGATTTCAAAGAAGGCAGGGGAGCTTTTGAAAACTCTAAAGTTTCTTTCCTTCCATATATTCTAGGTGAGAAATCCTAGGATAAGAAATTAGGCTCTATTCACAATGGTACTTTTAAAAAAATATTCAGGCTAGTTTCCTAAGGAGGCAATGGTGGATGGGGATATTGACTTCAAATGCTTGAAAGAGATGGAAATTTGACCCGAAAGCTGGGAAGAAAAGGAGAAGGTGAGAAATAAGTTATTTATATCCTCTACTTGGTTCATGCATAGTGAGAAAACTAATGGTCCTATGAAGCCATGTATTTCAAGCTTATCCCAAGTGAAGGATTTGTTCTTTAGTAGCAACCATAGGAAGAGCATGATCTTGGGCCAATGCTTCATCTTCCATAGATTTTTCCAAATGTGATTTGAGTCTGGGACTTGGGAATGAGTGAGGATTCTACAAGCTTATTTGAGGTTGATATTTTCGGAGGGCCCATAGCCCCAACGTAATATGCCTTCATCAACATTCACTATTATTTTTTCTGTGTTCAATACTGGTCACAAAAGGTGTATCTCTTCCCTATGAGTGTTGGCTTATTTTGGATCCTAAATTTTCCATTTCCACCTTAATGAGTTGGGAGAATGAGTGTTACAATACTAAGAAACCACAATTAACCCATATTGGTTAATGCTTTAATGAATTTTCTAGGAGTTGGCTATAGTTGAAATCTAAGCCCATTGATTCTAAGAGTCATCCCATAGAAGAGTTGTCCTTCCATTTCAAACTTCCCAAAAGTAGTGATCCTAGGCTAAATATTTATTGTGCCATCCTACATTCCATATATGAGAACCTTTGATTATTGTTTTCACTCTGGCTGGTTGTGAGGAGTGGATACCATATGCATACTTTTTTGTCCACATTTGGCACCAGAGAGATGAGGGTTTTTTTAACCATTTCCACCAGGTTTTAGTTATTAAGGCTTGGCTAATAATCGTTAGGTATCTCAGACCTAGACCTCCAATAGCTTTAAGAAGAAAAAGCTTATCCCAATATACTAGAGCCCATTTATGATCTAAATAGGTACCTCCCTAAAGTAACGAGCATTGAAGGCATCAAAGCTTGGTGAGAATAGCTTTGGGAGTGACTAGTTCCAAAAGAAGGTAGGTGAGCATGGCCTATAGGATTGATTTCAGGAAGGTAAGTCAACCGACCATATTAAGTGCTCTGAATGTCCAATTTGAGAGCTTGGCCTCTATTTTGAGTAATAATTCTTCCCAGATTGATATTCAAAGATGATTGGATGTGAGGGTCTCCTAGGTATTTGGATAGAAGGGAGCTCTTTTTAAAACCAAGAAGCTGAGAAATGTGAACTTGAATAGTTGGAGGGGTATTAAAGAAAAATATTTGGGATTTACCTCTATTGATCTCTGTGCCTGATGTAGCTGCAAATTTGTGCATGTTTTTATTGAATTCTAGAGCCTCTCGGAGAGAGGGATGTCCCATCAACAATGTATCATCTAAAAATTGTTAATGATTTTATCTCTGGTTAATGGATCCCAGAGGCAGGCCTTGCAGGAAATTTTGGGAGAGTGCATGCTTGATAGAGTGACCCAAACCTTTGGCAACAAGAAGGAATATGTATGGAGAAATGGGGTTGCCTTGTCTAATGCCTCTAGAGGGGGTTAAATGTGGGGGATGGTGAGTCATTTACAATAATATAAAATAAGGCCTTGGAGATAAGAGACATAACCCAAGATATCCATTTGTCATGAAAACCGTAGGCCCTAAGGGTGTGGTAACTGAATTATCATCTAACCTTATCAAAGGCCTTAGACATATCCATCTTGAGAAGCATCCTCAATTTCTTAGAGGAGCGGAGTGAATGAATATCATCTTGGGCTAATACAATGTTGTCTAAGATTTGTTGGCCTTCCACATAACTGGTTTGCTCTAGTGTAATTATTGAGGGAAGAAGAAGTTTAAGGCGGTTAACAATGGTTTTCGAAATAATTTGGTAGATTACGTTGCATAAGTAAATTGGATGAAATTGAGAGGTAGAGGAATCCTTGGAGGATTTGGTCATTAGAGAGATGAAGGATGCATTCAAAGTTAAGAGGAGGGAGGTAGAGTGGTGTGAATGTTCCACTACTTTCCAAACATCCTGAACCAGTATTCTCCAAAATCACTGATAGAATTTTGTAGGGAATCCATCTTGACCTAGTGCCTTATCTTTGGGCATGTTCATTACTACCTCTTCCACTTCTTGAAAGGAAATTTCTTTTAGAAGCAGGGAATTTTGTTCATAAAAAATGAGCTTGGGGATGTGTTGAATTACATGGTTGATGTCTACATGCCTGACATGGTTGGGTTTAGTGAGAATGGACTGGAAATTTTGAGATAGGACCTACATGATTGCTTCATGATCATCTACCTCTTGGTTTTCATCATCCCACAGGTGATTGATACAGTTCTGCTACCAATAGTTTAACATGGGCGTATGAAATAATTTGGTGTTTCTCTCTCCTTTTAGCCATTTCACCCTAGATTTTTTCTTGTAAAGGACTTCTTCCTACACGAGTCGCTCATTTAATTATACTTTCAATGAACCTTCCTCACAAGTTTTTAATTCCTCAATTCTCCCTTATTTGATGATTGTTTGTTGTACCTCACTCATTTTGGCTTATATTCTTTACTTTCCCTGAAATATTTTTCCAAGGTCTTGCACATTCCAATACTTAAGTTTTTTTTTTTTTTTATATACTTCATTCTCTGCTAGAAGCAGTGCATCACTCGGCTTGAGATAGATGCCAATTCGGACCACCATTTTTCCATGTTAGTCATGAAACTCAGATGTTAGAGTTAGAAACATTTGAACCTAAAGGGTTTGTTTCTTGGGGAACCAAACCATCCCAGGTGAAGGGAGATTTCCCAGTGGTACGAACCATGGTTGGGAAGAATATAAGCTTCCATAATTTTCCGCTAATAGAAGGGACTCGAAGCAGAGGAAGTAATCAATCCTTAATGCTACTTGTTATTGTCCACCACGCCAGTTGTTCCAAGTATGGGTCCCATTTGTTGTTAGAGTATCAAACAACTTGCATTCATCAGTGAAAATGTTAAAAAGAGAGACAGATTCTTCCAATCTATGAATACCACTTTCTTCGCTTATAGAGAATGAATCAAGTTGAAGTCCCCTTTTAAGATCCATTGGTTAGGACCTACCATTTGAGCAATATCTAAGAGGTGGGAGATAAAGAAGCATTTATCCATAGGTAAAGTGGGTCCATAAATGTTTGAGATGATGCTTTAGTGAGAGAAGTTGATTGGTTGAAAGTAGGTGAAGAGAATTATGGGGACAAAAAATGAGTGTTTGAGAGTGGCAGTGGAGGGGTTCCAAAGGATGGCTAGGCCTCTTGATACTTCGGTGGAGCACTGGGAGAGAAAATAATAGTTATTCCTAAAGGCTTGGATAATTGGTTTGAGATTATCATTTATGCATTTGGTCTCTTGAAGCGACATGATATCTTGCTTTTCTCAGGAGAGAATATTCTTGAGGATATGATGTTTTTTTCTTTCCATTAAGGCCTCTAACATTCCATGAGATTATCTTCATCTTTGGGAATTGTGGAGAGGAGGAAAGAGAGTATTTAGGTGAGTGATTTGACCTAAGTAGATAAATAATTCACCAAGGTCCTGTAAGAGTTGGCTATTGGTTTTCCAACCCTTTTTCTTAGGTTCTTTGATTGATAAAGTTTGATCTTGAGGAGAATTTTGTTTGATACCCTGTGAAGACAATGAAAATGATGAAGGAGAGGTGATACCTTACATGTGTGCTTGATTGATGAGAATATCTTGATGTTGCAGGTAGGCTTGGGCCACCATTTGAATTTGATCTTCCAAGATTGTAGTTGGGTCTTTGTGCTTCCATTCCTCTGCTATTTTTTCTAGACCCATGCTCTGGAATTCGAGATATGCTAAATATTCTTCTTCCATTGATATTGGAATCTTCTGATTATCCTTTTGTCTCTTCATATTGTGCTCAGTGGATTGTTGGGATTGAGGTGTTTTGGTCATTGGTTGTTTCTTCTTGGGCTACCTTCTTTTAAGGATGATCCATGGGGAGTATGGCTTTAGGATTCTCTACTTGTTCCTCTATGTTCTACAATGTTGTGTATTGATTATGCCCTTGATCTCCCTACGGATTTGAATTTTCCCCATGTTTTCTTGATGCTTTTATTTTGTTGGTCACTATGGTGAATCCATTTCCCAAGGGGGCTTGATGGGTTGACTCTTTCCCTATGTCTTGAGGTTGGGATGGTTTAATAGCAGGGAAATCTCTGAAGAGGTGGACATATGCATGGCATCAATGACACCGAAAATGGATATGCCCATAGTCTATTAGTTTCTCCCAAACCATATCTTCACAACTTAGAAGGATGATTTTTGGGAGATGTTTGGAAAGGTCCAGATACACACAAATCCTGGCATAGGCCATATATCTCCCCTGCTTTGTGTCTCAGAGAGCATAACAAAACACCTTAGTTTGTTAACTATTTGGGCTAAAATATCTAGATTCAAATAATCATGTGACAAAGAGTGAAGAAGAATCCACACTAGTAGGAAGGTAAATTCTTCTTTCTCCATATCAAAGTGATGAAACCACAATTTCATGTAAATTCTAGCTGATTTCATGAAATTAGGCCTGCCTTAAAAGATGTTGTCAACCACATTATTGAAAACAATAGTAAAAACACCACAAGAGCCAAGTTTTAGCTCGAAATATCCTTTGTGACTCAATTATTCCTAATCCAATCAATCATAAGCTTTTTAGATAGCCATGGTCCTCTTAATGTATAGATGGGTATGTACTCTTGCACGTTCTCCACTGTGCTCCCTATTTTCTAAGAAGGGATCTCTGGAGACTAGGAGGCATTAGAGAAATTTTGATGTCTAAAATGAGAATCCTAAGGAATATTATAAAATAATAGTGGAAATAATAAAATAATATTACATTACATTATCAAATTTTAGAGGGGAAAAGGAGAAAACTACTTTTTCAACTTGTATTTTCAACTTATCTCCTTATAGTTTTTCTCAATTTTCAAGTGGTAACACTCACTGGATGCACAGTTTAATTCCACATCCAAGGAGTACCCATGTTGCATACTTTATATTGACTCTTCTACATTAAAAATGAGTAAGACATGAAAAACGTGATTGCAATAATGTTTTTCATGTATATCTCGTTTTTCATGTAGTGAGGTCCATCAAAAGTATGCAAAATGGGTATTCCTTGGATGAGGAATTAAATTCCACATGCAATGGGTGCTCCTACTCAAAATTTCAATAAAACTGTAGGGAGATAAGTTGAAAATACGAGTTAAAAAGTTGTTTTTAATTTTGTCAATTTTTAATCTTTTTACTATTTTACTCCAAAAATGGTGAATAGTCCCCCATGGTTGACATCATCATCTTGAATCCTATTGGTTCTTATAAAGTTGATTTTGGTCGTCAATTTTTGTATTGAGGCCCATTTTAGACCTCAAAATTTTCTAATTAGTAGTTGTGGGACTTGTGCATTATATGACCAATGGGATTGCATTGGTTGAACTATTGGAACTGAGGTCGAGGGTGCACTTGGCTGGTTGTTTTGATTTGCGACTGTTGTTTGAGACCACGCCTAGTATTGACTATTTATTGATTGGACACAATGTTGTGTTTACAATTGGATCGTTGTGAGGGTCTTCCTACAATGGCATTCCTGAAAGAGGTGTCGCCGCCCCACGACCATCCGCCCCCTCCCCTCCCCACCACGGGGGTACCATGGAAGTTTTAATCGTTTCCTAATCAATTTTTTAATTTTATATAAAAATAACAGTTTTCCAATTTCCTTTTATTTACATTATTTTATATTAGTATATTAATTTTCTTTTTTTAATTTATCAATTATAATTTTTCTTTTCACTTTTTCTACATAAATGACTGTAAAATTGGAAATTTTGAAAGTATATAAATCACCTTAACATCTTGCACATAAAATATCAACAATTAATTTTTTTCCATTTTAATATTATTTTAGGAATATCATGTTTTATTTTCCTCCTTTTTTCTATAATGAATTGTGTAAAGTTCTAATTTAACTTATTTTTTAAGTATTGACTTTTCCTATTTAAGTATGGATTTTTTTTTTAAGTATTGACTTTTCCTATTTAAGTATGGATTTTTTTATTTTTATTTTTATAACTTTAATTCAAAAATTAGTAAAAATGTGTTGAAAATGCAATTAGAAGTTGTCAAGTTTACAAAATACAAATGTTTCAAAGGTTTTTTTAAGATGATTGATTTATTCCATTTATATCAAAGAGTGTAGATTGAGTAGTTGGTTAAGTCTTAAATAATGGAACAAGTGAGTATGTTGTTATCCCATTCAATATAATTGATGGTTAAAATTTATGGTATATTTTGTTTTCAATTGCAATATAATGACACTCAATTTCAATTTGGTCAAATTCAATTTTGTAGGTTGTGCCCAAGTTCGATCTGGCTAGGTGTGATTTCATTTTTAAGTACTTGGTGTACAATTAGTAGGTTTGATTCTGCAAATTAGTCTTACCAAGTACAATTTCCTCATACTTCAGCAAGGCTAAAACATGTTAGAAATAATACAACGATATCAACAACATTGACCTATACCTATGGCCTACACAAGGCTCTAGCCTATCCTACATCTTTTCCCGTGTAATAAGGAGAACATGTAATCTAATGTGATTAGTTGCATATGTGTAAATTGAAGCTTAATAGACTATTCATAAATATAACTCACCTATAAATTAGTTATAATCATATGATAAATATACATCAATGAATTGTTTTACAAGGACCACATATTCATACTAAAAGTAAAATGGTATAGAGAGTGTTAGAAGCACACGGATGGTATAGAGTGTTAGAAGCACACGAATGGTATAGAGAGTGCGGATTTTGTTGTCCAACAATTATTTTAAATTAATTAGATTAACTCTGGAACCAAGTTTGATCTTATTTAACTTCAACTTTACAATTGAAATTTTAAATAGAATCAAATTTTAAAATCATTTTAAAATAAAATACATCCATAATTTTAATTAACAAATTTTCAATTTTATATTTGACTTAAATTTAACATAAATGATTAACAATATACGTTGATCATAACTTCATTCCATCATCAACTTACACCAAATAAAACCCAAACCCTTGTCATAAACAAAATATTCCATATATAATCTAAACAAAACTGAAAAACTTAATACATGGTGGGAAACTGATAGCATTATTGTAGATTGCCCCATAACTTCAAAACTCTTTTGTGGCCAGCACTATGATCATTGTTCTAGAATTTCAAAACTCTATCGGCCATTGTGGAAGTATGTTACTTAAACATGTTTAAATAAATCATTAAACTAAACCATCATATAAATGACGACATGCACTTTGTAAGATAAATAATTGTAACACTAAAATATGACGGAATGTGTTGTATCATTTTAGAGGATATTTAAAAACAAACAAGGTGGGCAGCCACCGTCGTTATTTGTTTTACAGATGGATGCCAAAACAATTATTTGGATTATTTTAATGAGCAACATTGGGGTTTCCCCTTGTTAATTCTCCGAAACTCAGCACTTGTTGCAGAGATTCCCACTCTGTGATTCAGAAGACACGTAAAGAGGAGTAGTGGTGGCAAAATGACACATATCAACTCGCTCGTTCACATAATCAATTGCTGTGCGATAATGGATGCGGAATAATGATGGTGTGAGGCGCAAAAAACATCTTGTACTGCAATACAGCGGTGATTCTTTTTGCCGGCCATTAAGACAAAAGGAAATTAGGTTTGAACTGTGTCTTTTTCTACAGTGGCTATAAATAAATTTACAGTATTTCATTCACAAATGCTAACAGAATGCTAATATGAGAATATAAGAGATGTTTATGGGACTATTAGAGAAATACACAATCCAGATTCTACAAACTTGCAATAACCAGGTTGCACTCATTATTTTCGTGACAGACAGAAATCAGAGACTTAAGAGGAGATTAATCAAAGATTTAGTGATGATATAATCTGAGTATTTGGCAATAATGATAATAATCCACCTGCAACAATAGAGGTGATTGGCTTCGCTACTACAATAAGTACTCCCAAATACCTGCAACAATAGAGGTGATTGGCTTCGCTACTGCAATAAGTACTCCCAAATACCTGCAACAGTGTTGCTTCGCCAGAAGTTAACCCTACTGATGATGATAAAAACAACATAGGTGCAAATTAGGAGTTGCACCCTCAGCTTTCATCTGCGATGTGGGGTAACCTTAGTCTATATTTTCTACAAATTTTTTCTCTTTGGAATTCAATTAAATTTAAAATCTCTCGTTATTTTCATAGCAAGGGTTTTATTATGCCATGCGTTCGCTGTGTTTCAGAATATCAAAATATCAAACTTATTTTGTTTATATTTGTTTTCCTTGAATTAACAGCTTCGTAATCTGCAATTTTTTTTGAAGAGGCTGTTATTGCCAAATTGAATAACGAGAAGAACAATACAGAGATCACAGAATGGGAAGAAAACAAAAAGGCCAACTCATTGAACAAGACAGCCCTATGCTGTGTTTTTCATATGTGATGAATTTCTTAAATCAAATAGACTGTATCACGATTTCTACTTCTCAAAGCCATGCAAGGTTGAGGTCGCGCGGTATATACAAGTTGTGTGGCGAGATATCCGAGTTCTTCTCTGTTATGCGATTTACTCAGCCGGATATTGGAGTTATATGGGCTGGATATGTGGACTATCTCCCTGGATATGCAGGTTATCTGGCCTGGATTTGTGCGCTATTACGCGATTTTTGACCACCGGATATGTGGATTGTGTCGACCGAATATGTGAGTTTCCGGCGGATATGTGAGTTTGATCGCCGGATATGCGGATTATGGGCGACTTAACTGTCCCGATACGCGAGTTATCATCAGTAGATATGTGATTTACGAGAGAATAGACGAGTTATCATCAATGGATATGCGCGTTATGGCTGGATCCGCGAATTATCACCGAATATACTTCACAATGGATACGCGAATTATCATTACGTCATATGCGAGTTATCATCAGGATACGCGGGTTATTACCATATCACTCATTGGATACGCTGGTTATCAGCGTAAGATATGTGGGTCACTACCTTGATATGCGAGCTGTTTTTGCCAATTATTTGAGTGATTTCGATGGATATGCGACAAATCACTGCTAAATATGCGGGTTATATATCCATTATGCGACCTATTACCCATGCTACGCGAGTTATCATCAACGGATACGCGAATTATCACTGGATACGCGGGTTATCACCGGATTTGCGAGTTATCAGGCTATAACGCGGTTTATCACGGCCTAATATGCGAATTATCAAAGGTTACACGGGTTATCACACCAGGATATGCGATATTTCATGAAATACACGGATTATCTCAGCCAGATATGCGAGATATTTATAGGGCCTTCTAATTTATTGCAGGCGCGCCGCCTCTTGTCCTTTATATGCCACCCAGACAGATCCCAGATCCAGGAACTTCAAGATATTTGAACGGGCGCCATTTTCTTTCGGTGTGCATTTTGAGAACATTGGGTATGAGATTAACTTGAACAGGGCCTTTGTACACAGTAAACCCAACATTAATCCATATGAGCCGTTCTGATGCGCCGTGCGCTACAGGGTAACAAACGCGTGCCGCGTACTTAACAGCCAATATCTGTGGACTGACAATTGCCGCTTATAAGAATGGGGAGAAAATGTTACATGATGTGAATTATCTTCATGAAAAAGTCATCGGTGCAGATAAGCTTCGCAGACATTGAAATCTTCACACATGATGCATTTGAAAAATGAGAATTCCGCCATAATTTCCTTCTCGCAGGCATCCCATATCACACCAGGCCATGGATAACGTCCTCAAATGAAAATGGTCTCAACAGTGTTAATTCTCCAGAAGTTAAAAACAACACAGGTACAAATGATGTTGCGGCCCTCAGCTTTCACCTGCTAAGCGGGGTAAGCTTAATCTATATTTTCTACCATTTTTTCTGTTTGGAATCCAAGTAGTCTTAAAATCGCTCCCTTATTTTCACAGCAAGGGTTCTATTATGCCACGCATTAGCTATGTTTCAGGGTGTAATTATTGTTCGGAGTATCAAACTTGTTTCAGGACGTAATTATTGTTTTTAAGCATTTGTGCATTGTTTTTATTTTTCTGCTGTTGGTGTACATGCACTTACTCTAGCTGTGTTGGTGTGCTTTAGTTAACTTATTGCTTGCATGTGGCACATGTACACATTAATATAAGATAAAGCACATTTAGCTTTAGTTAGCTTTAGTTATTGCATGTACAACTAAGCTTAACTTAGTTGCTTTTATGTATTTATTCTAAAACTAATATTGTAGAATTAATTTTTCATTCTTTTCTCAATTCTTGCTCGCTTCTTTCCTTCTCTTGCAAGCTTGTTTATTGTTTTGTAGATCTCGATCTGTGTATCTCAAAAATCTTACATGGTATCAAAGCATTGGGATTTGTAATCAATGCACAAGCAATTTTATTTGCAGGTTCAGAAGATTGAAGCAACAACAAAGAATGAAGTGTAAATTGGAGTTTCCACAATCGGCAATTCTCACTCCATATAATTATTTCGAATGGAAGCCAAAGATTCAACTTCATCTCAGAAGTAGAGGCTTATTTCGAATAACCATGGAAATGGAAGTTGAACCAACATCGGCAATGGAAAAAACAAGATATTTCAATCGCATGGACGAGGCCTTCGGCATCCTACGTTTATCTATTTCTCCAGAACTGCTATTTCATGTTGAATCATGTTCAACTCCAAATGAAGTATGGAAAATTTTGGAAGGATTGTTTGGAAAACAGGATGAAATGCAAGGTCACATTCTCGAAAATGAGTTAAACTCATTAGATCCGAGAAACTTTGAGAACATTCAACATTTTTTCACAAGGTATAAAGCCTTGTTGGTTCAGCTTAAAGGATGCGGGATCGACAAATCCAAGCAAGAAAATCAATTGATTCTTTCCATTTTATCAAAACTTGGTCCAGAGTATGCAGTATTCGTCTCTACATTCCACACAGTCAGATCTGCAACTGGTGTAGCTTGGAAGATGCCCTCACTGGATTCTTTTATTCAGTCTTTGATGCATGAGCAAGATAAGCTCATCAAAATGGGCACACTTAAAAATTCCAAAGCGCATGCACTTACTGTGCATGCAAAAGGAAAGGAAAATTCCAAAGACCATGAAAAAGGAAAAGGGAAGAAGGATCCTAATCCAAGAAAGAGAGGACATCCCAAACCCCCTGATGGATCATCTGGCTCAAAGGAAAGGAAAGGAACGAAAGGGCAATCAATGTGCAATTATTGCCACCGTGGTTGTCATCCTGAATCTGCATGCATGAAGAAGACTATAGATCTTATGGCACAGACACTCCAGCAACACAATCTTGGAGACCACATTCCTGAGAATGCTAAGAAGAAGTCTAGAGAAAAAACACCAGATCCAAGAGGTAACGGGCATGCTTTGATTTCTCTTCATTCTGCACCACAAGAATGGATCATCGATTCAGGGGCTTCACATCATATGGCTTCTTCAAAGGAATCCTTTTCTTCTCTACATGCATACTCAGGTCCTCCCATTCTCATGGGGATAATTCTGCAGTTGCAGCAACTGGACAAGGAAGAGTGCAATTCGAAGATGGAAGTTTTGAAAATGTCTTGCATATTCCAAGGCATTCTGTGAATCTTCTCTCAGTGTATCAGATGACACACACAGGCAGCGGAAGGAAAGTGGAATTTACCCCAGATTCTGTGAGCATTTATGACATGCAAACCAATTTGAAGATTGCATCTGGCAAGGTAAATGATCAATCTCGTCTGTATACATTTTCTGATTTTGTTCCTCAATCAAATTCTATTTTGCTACTTACGCATGCACATGAAGAAAGTAGGATTTGGCACGAGAGATTTGGGCACTTGAATTTCAGATATATGCAACAACTTAGTAAGCAAGGGATGGTCAAAGGATTGCAAACCATTGAATTTTCAGATGGTGTTTGTAATGGATGTGCTCTTGGAAAGCATCCACAAGAAAAATTCGAGAAGGGGCATGCATGGAGAGCCTCTTCACCTTTGGAACTTGTACACAATGATCTCATGGGTCCATTTCTGGTGCTTTCAATGAGCAAAGCAAGATATGTGTTGTCATTTATAGATGATTACACGAGATTCACTTGGGTTTACTTCTTGAAACTCAAGTCTGAAGTTTTTCAACATCTAAATATTTTCAAAACGCATGCGGAAAATCAGTGTGGAAAACGCATCAAGATACTCCGCACAGATAATGGGACGGAATATGTCAACAAAGATATCAAGAATCTTTTTGATGAAGCAGACATACAGTTCCTTACACTCCACAGCAAAATGGCGTGGCTGAAAGGAAAAATCGATCTTTGAAAGAGATGGCTAATTGCATGTTGCATGCAAGATCTCTTCCGTCGAAATTGTGGGCCGAAGCTATTAATTGTGCCTCATACATCCAAAACAGATCTCCTCATAAATCTATTACTAGAAAAACACCTTTTGAGGCTTGGACTGGCATGCAACCTGAAGTTAGTCATTTCCGCATTTTTGGATCTCGAGTATGGGCCCGCATTCCTCCAGAGAAGAGAAAGGCTTTGGAGCTCAAAGCAAAGCATCATGTTTGTTTGATATTTGATGAATTCAAAGGGTACAGATGCTTGATATCACACTGAAGAAGCCTTATTGAAGGAGTGTAAAGTTTGACGAAGATATTTCGCATGCCCCAGTGATGAACTTGTTACCAAGTTTCCATCACCACTCATTGATGAGTATGCAGATGAAACTTCAGACCAGCATTCTGATGACGATGAGTCTCTTCCTGTGACCCCTGTTAGACCACCAGTTGTTGAACATCGAGATCATACTTCTGCAAGTAGTTCGGAAGATTCTCGACCACCTTCAACACAAAAATGGCACAGCATGAGTGATATCCTTGATGATCCTGCCTCTATCCCTCTGTTTGAGGAAGATCTGCAAGCACTCTTAGCTATGGAGCCATCCATGCCCATGCATACTTATATGATGCATGGATCTGATCCACAAACTTATGCAGAAGCAGATGGGCATCCTGAATGGGAAGCCGCCATGGATGAGGAATATAACTCTCTCATTGAGAACCAGACTTGGGATTTGGTTCCGCTACCTTCAAATAGCAAACTTGTGAGATGCAAGTGGGTTTACCGGACCAAGAAAGCATCAAATGGCCAAGTTAGTTGATATAAGGCACGATTGGTAGCAAAAGGTTTTTAGCAAGTACATGGTGTTGACTATGATAAGACTTTTTCTCCAGTGGCAAAAATGGATTCCATTCGGCTAGCTCTCTCCATTGCAGCAGCAAGAGGATGGGAGGTGCATCATATGGATGTGAAGAATGCCTTTCTTCATGGTGATCTCGAGGAGGAAATCTACATGGAGCAGCCACCAGGATACATGCAGAATTCATCTCTGGTATGCAAACTAAAGAATTCTCTCTATGGCCTCAAGCAAGCACCTAGAGCATGGTATGCGAAGATGGATTCTTATTTGTTATCTCAAAATTTTGTACGTTACAAATCTGATTCCAATGTTTATTTTCTGAAGAAAATTGACTCCTTGTTGATCATAGTACTCTACGTAGATGATCTTTTGATAACGGGTAGTTCAACTTCTGTCATTACTAACATCAGAACTGCATTGCATAAGCGGTTTTCTATGACCGACATGGGCTTGCTAAATTTCTTCCTTGGACTAGAGATCCATCAGCGTGATTCTGGCATTACCATTTCTCAACCAAAATATGCCAGAGATATTTTGGCACGATTTCACATGAGTGACTGCAAGCCAGCAACCACACCTTTCTTATCAAGGATAAATCTTGAGAATGGCAAAGACACACCATTGGTTGATTGCACATTGTATCGCCAGCTTGTGGGAAGTCTTCTTTATCTCACTCACTCCCGTCCTGATCTCTCCTATGCTGTTGGAGCAGTTTCCAGATACATGCAGGAGCCACATGAGTTACACTGGAACGCTGCAAAGCGCATCCTTCGATATGTCCAGGGGACAATCACCTATGGGATT
This sequence comes from Pinus taeda, assembly GCA_000404065.3. NCBI lineage: Eukaryota > Viridiplantae > Streptophyta > Pinopsida > Pinales > Pinaceae > Pinus > Pinus taeda. The sequence continues at coordinate 19,654 of APFE030302447.1, forward strand.
CATTATGCAGCGAATTGTTCTTTGAATCTCATCGGGTTCACAGATTCAGACTAGGCTGGCAACACCATTGATCGCAAGTCTACTTCCGGTTATGTACTTAGTTTGGGATCCGGCCCAATTTGTTGGTCAACTAAGAAGTAGGTTGTCATTGCTTTATCATCAGCAGAGGTCGAGTATAGAGGAGCTGTCAATGCCACTATTCAGGCAATTTGGCTAGAACATTTCCTATCTGAGCTTAGGATTAGTGTCCATCATCCAACTGTCATCTGGTGCGATAATCAAAGTACACTAAAGTTTTGCAGAGATCCAGTGCAGCGGCAGCGTACCAAACACATCGAGATCCACATGCACTTCATTAGAGAACTCATTCATGATGGGATCATCGATCTTCAGTACTGTCCTAGTTCTGAGCAGATTGCTGACATCTTCACCAAGACTTTCACTGAGCAAAAGTTTCGATTCCTACGAGATCGTCTCGGGGTGAAGGACACGAATGCCTAGCAGTTGTCTTTTCTCTACTTTTGCATTATATTTTGAGGGGGGGTTTTCTTCCCACTGGGTTTTCCCTCTTTCCTACTTTTTTATGCATTGTATATGGGTACCTAAAATGGCCGTGTTGCCGAGACTCATTCATTTTGCATCACACTCACCTAAGTTATGCTTAAGGGGGGTGTTGGTGTACATGCACTTAGACTAGCTGTGTTGGTGTACATGCACTTAGACTAGCT